>QANT01000447.1:0-71817 GCA_003254885.1 Purshia tridentata
ATTAAGAAATTTCATCTACATTTTCTTTTTTACTTTCTTTTTCGACATTCTTTTTTATTATGTTTTTATTTCGCATTATAGTCTTAGGGTATGAATCATTTATTTTTTAGATCATTCTTTAGAGATCATATATGAAAAAAAAATAAAAATTATTTAGTTACGTGAAAGTCATATATTTAAAAATAACAATTTGATTCACCATTTATTTATTTGAAAAAAGTTACACATAGGATAAAAAAGTACTAGTATCTTACCTCCATTTCGACATATGCGCATTAGCACAATGGCTTTCGCGCAAGTTCTTAAGCAATAAGTTTGAGTTGCATGATAACATCCTCCAACCTATTAATTATTGTATAAACTCTTTTATTTACTAGATAATTTGATATATTATATAAGTATATCTTTAATCTGAATAATTGATGAAATAAAATTACATTGCATAACGAGTTTGTTTATGACATTAGAATGTAAATTTGTGAATCCGTAAATATATTAGGAATCATACTCTCCAAGCAGAACGGTAATGCTAAAGACTCAATTTGGTACCCAAAGTTTCCAGAAGCAAACAGGTCGTTGTTGTGTCTCTTTAAAGATTAGCAGTGAGAAAGGTTTGTGTGTCAGGTGAGAGGTTCATTCACTCTCCAAGCACTACATCTTTTTCCCAAATTTCAAGAAAAACCCCAAAATTTATAATATATCCCTATCCCTATCTCTGTCTCTATCAACAAATGGGTTTCTCAAAAGCAGTAATTTTACAGTCACTTCCCAGAGACTCCCACACTCCCAGACTCCGACTCTCATCGTCGCAATCAATCCTACTTTAACCCAAATTTTCCCGGAAAAACTCATCACTTCCACGAAAATAAGAAAAAAGCTATTCCCTAATCCTCACCGTCTGACACGGTGTCGTTTTACTAAAGCTGCCTAGAATCATATCATGCTTTCCCACGCGTCCAACCTCTACAGCGCACCGCATTGGAGCCCGAATTCCAATAACGTATTTTTGTTGCCAGAGAAAAAAAGAACATGATCCACACGTGCACTACAATTTTAGAAACCAGAGCCATTTGCACCTAAAATCAATAATAATAATAATAATAAATAATATTTTGCTTTTTACAACTAAAAACCACAAATCTGAGCTGTAACCACATAGTTAAGCCAGCAACATAATTACAAAAATAATAATAAACCCTATAATATTAAAAAATAAAGGTAATTATTAATTATTAATATTTATATTTCTTGTAATTTGCACTCTTTCATCGTGTTTTTACTTATACGCTTTGTTGCATAGTACAACGCGTCCTCCACGTATAAAATTTTAACCCGAATGGAGAGACCCGATAGCCGAGGTCCAGACCCTTTCCCTTTTCAAAATTAAAAAATATAAAAGGAAAGAAAACAGAATTACCGGGAAACCGATTCAGCCAGTTTCCCTATTCTCTCCACCAGCTCCGGAGACAGCTTCTTGGCCGGTTTCTTCACCTCCGGTCGGAAATTAAAACCAAGAGCCTCCGACACTTCCTCGGAGCTCCACCCGGCTTTTCGGAGCGAGTCCGAGAACCGGTCCGCTTTCAGAAGCAGAGCATCGAGGACCGCTTGGTTGTCCAACATGACCATTTCGCCCTCGAAAAATCCGGAGGCCGAAACCGAAACGATCTCGGATATGTCCGAGTCGCTCCACCCGCCATTTCTTAAAGCCGACCCGATTTGCTCAATGTACTCGTCCACCCATTTCGGGATTTCGGACCTTGTAATCTCGAAGAACCTTTCTGGCGACGAGGATGACGAAGATGAAGAGATCCTCCGTCGGCGATCCACAGCAGCGTCGCTCCAGAACTCTACCCATCTCGGAGTCCTGGCTCCGGACCCGAGACCCGTGTCCAGGCTCCGCCGCGAGAAATTCGAAGACGACCCGGCCGATTTTTCACTCACGGATCTCTGCTTCTTGAGAATATACGGGTCGGAGTCGGATTTCCGGAAAAGGGATTCGCGCTCGAAGAAATCGGATAGATCCAAACCGCAACAGAAGATCCGATTCTCGTCGACGAAGAAGATGGGGTTTCCAGCCAGACATGGGTTGCAAGGAATGTAGCAATGGTTGAAGATGGGTATCAGAAGCGGGGCTCTTTTCAAAGCGTTCCGGGCGACCCGCAAGGCCTTTTCCGGGTCGGACGGTCTCGGACCCCAGGACTTGGACCAGAGTGTATTCCGGGCAATCTGGAACGAAATCGCTGCGATTGGGAGGTCAAGCGAAGCCTTGAGATGGAGGCGAGCACCGGCGGCGCGCCAGTCCGGGAAGCCAGGTCCAACGGGTAACCCGGCCGAGAGAACGGCTTTAAGGTCGGGAGGGAATGCGAAGCCGAACTCGGCCTCAGCTCGAGCGAACTCGGCGTCGGATAGACCCGGCTGGACGTGGACACCCGAATTTCTAAGATGGGCTATGAGCTTGTCGGCCAAAGAAGAGAATGAGAGAAGGCCGTTCCGTACGGGAAGGGTGGTTTTTGTGGCGGTTGAGGGTGTTGCTGGACCGGCAGCTGCTCGCGCAGAGAGGCGGCGGAGGCCAGCCACGTGGGCTGGGTTAAGACCGGTCATTCTCCGGTCGACGTCGACCATTGTGGGTTGAAGGGTAAAAGAGTAAATGAAATTGGTACCCTTCTGGTGTTCTGAAGCTGCTTTTTCAGATCGTAGATGATGTGTTTTGTGATTTGGTCTGAGTGAGAAGTGAAAATGGGAAAAAGTGTGGGGATGGGGGAGTGCAGAGTGCGAGTGCTTTTCTGGGAGAGAAGATTTTTTCGGTGTGGAATGCAAGCCTCTGGCTATTTATAGCAACTTCTTCATTGGACCCCACTCAGATTTTGGTCTTCTTTTTTTATTTTTTATTTTCTATTTTTTTAGGTACTAGCCAGTAGCATGGTAGTTAGTTCTCCTAATAAATTGCCCTCATGTTTTTCTGATAATGACTAACTCTAAAATGTATTATTTTCTTTTTAGGCCAATTAACTCACCAATTACAATGAGACCTTGTAATTTCAAATTTTCAAAAACAAAAACTCAAACAATAAGAATTGAATTTATCATTTTTCTGAATTTATTTATTATTACAAAATCAAAATTATAGCAAATGATGTATCGGTATTTGAATATAAAATTCAGGTTGATAAAAAATCATGAAACATTTTATTATGTCATTTTGAGTAATTGGAGGTGATTGTGTTGGATTGGGAATTTGGGATCTAAGTGCTGAAAATTCCTTGTCCTAATTATGAAGAAGCTTTTGTGTGTTTAACTACTGTTTTAAGAAAAAACAAAAAAAAAAAACTTAATGCTTTATTGGTATGCTATGAAAATGATGAATATGTGGCCCATAAACAATTATGAATTAGTTTGACAGCAGAGATAAAGGGGAAGCATATATACAATTAGAATCATCATAATCATACCACCATATTGCTGTACACTAGACGTTAATTGCTTTCCAAGTATTTTATTTTGGAAAACAAGCCATTTTGGTTGGGAAAAATATTAATCAGCTAATCATTGGTCATCGGAATAATCAGACCAGCAAGAAATGTTCCTAGGTTTAGACCATGGAATTTACCACACCAAAAAAATAAAAAATAAAAAATAAAATTAAAAAGGTGAGACCATAGTTTTCTCATTCATTGCCTTCCTTACATAGTACCCAGACACCTCTCATAAATGTCTCTCTTTATCATTTTTGGTAATGTATCAAAATTACATCTTTCTCTCTCTCATCTTCACTCTTTAATGGTTTCCTTTTGGAGTATCATTCACAGATCATCAAATTTTCCTCCAAGGGTTGCGTAGATCGAGTTCAAATCATGTTCCTCATATTTTCTCTAACAAATAAAATGTTATATTATCAAACTATTTCCAATTAAAAAAAAAAAGGGATTTATGTAACATGGGAAAGGTTCTCTATTAATTTCTTAACTGACAACATATCTGACCAATTGGGATGGTACCATTTGTTTGTAAGAATTCACACTAAAAATATGAGTTACCTTTGGAATTAATAATATCCATAAATTGAGAAAATATGAAACTCATGAATAAGAATGGGTAACAAATTAATATTGTAAATTCAGACATAATATACCTAATTAATTAAAATAATTTAAATGAGAGTTTAAGAAAATTTACTAAGAGATGACAAAAGTCTATAGAAACGGAATCAAAGTAATTTTTGTCAAAAAGGGAATCAAAGTGCAGTACAAGTAAGAGAGTCAATCTGCTGAATTGAGAAAAGTCAGAAACAGGGGCTGATTCCATTCCTCAGAATTAAGCAGGCTACGGCCGGCATCTGATCAAATTCCAAACTCTCTGCTTTTTGCTTTTTTCCAACATTGGATTTACATTCTGCCTAAAAACAATAAAATAGTTCTAAATTAAAGATTTTAATTGTTGTTTATACATGTTTTGTTAATAAGGAAATGTTAATATTCATGCTTGAGTTTTGTATTACTTGATTGACATCTAAGAGTGACAAGAAAATTGTTTTGTTCCTTTTTCAAGAAATTATAGGAGTAGGACAAATATTGGGATGAATCTAATTTGAATTTGTTTTATTTAGTTTGACAAAGTATGTCTCTCATTCAAAACACCCTACTTAAGTGGGAAGCTCTAGTTCAATTGCTATGTCCTTACTTATGTGATTGAACACCGGAAAGATAACGAGATTGGAACTTGTTGAGAAAAAGATCTCATATAAAAAATATTGGTATTGTATAGTGACTTATAAAAGTTTGAATTACTCCTCTTATTAATTTTGAGATGAAATGCTTAGATTTTTTTAGAATCAAAATTCAAATAGTACTTTAAAGAGCTACTAAATCTTAAAAAGTTAAATTATGATAAACTAAATCAACAATATATATTAAACTTACAGCATACGATCGTTCTTCTCTTCTGAATTAATATAAACGGCTAGTTGAGCATGTGATGGAAACACATATATTTCCACTAAACAATATAATAAATTTTATATCTAAGTATTAAATAATTAAGTAAAATGAACGGCTACTTTTATCAGGAGGAGGCTACGGTTGCTTGGGGAGCTTAATTTATTCACTTGAACATCAGAACATGGGAGGTTGGCCTTGAATTTCGTTTCATCAATTAACAAAATATGAGTTTAATTTGAGTTTGGTATGTTTATATATATGATCATTAATTTAGTCAGCTAAATATGTAATGTAATGGTCAACGGTCTCATGTTGCAGTAGACTTTGAGAGCTTAATTAACACTTTAACCCTATTTTATAATTTTATATTGCCACTGTGAAAAAAACTCACCTGCGTAAACCCAATTAACATTCATTAAGCAAATATCCACTTGCAGGAGATCTTAGTTTGGAAGTAACTTCAGCGCCACTCTGATCTCCGTGAGACTCTGACATATTGAACGTGTTATATAAGCTGGTTGCATGGCCACATGGCATGCCAAGTTATTAAGCAAATAAAAGGCTTCATTTTCATATATATGTTGGATAGCCTTGGTTGAAAGGGTTGTAAAATTATTTACAATGCACCTAATTTCGATCTCTATTTTCCCCAACTCAAAATCAACGAATCTATCAAACCACATACAAGGCCCCCTTCGGTTTGGCTCAAAAGGGTTTTGAGGGTTTTAGATAGATCTCATTTTTAGATTTTAAAATCAATATTCCTTGGAATCAACTTAATAGGTTTGATTTCACAATTGAAATATCTTCAACTTATACAAGTTGAAAGCCGAGAAGTTCTATGTGTGTGTATGTAATATCAAAATCTTTGACAAACAAAAGGATTAATTTATGTGTATATATAATATAAAAATCTTTGAAAAACAAGAATCTTAGTGATAAAGGCAACAAGGTATTGGCTTAAGATTTGTGGGATTTGGGATGGACCAAGTAGCATGGCCTCTTAACTTATATATGAAATTAATACAAAGGCTTGGAATAGATTTGTAGGGCTTTTGAGGGTCGTGCATGGACCAAATAGCATGGTCACCAACCATATGAGAACCATATATACAAGATCTATAAGCAATTGTCTTCATTGGTAAAGTGAATGTGGATATAAGATTCGAGTTTGCACACAAGTCATTGGAAGATACCATTGTCTTGTATGTAGAATTGAAGGCATGGTGAGGGTCCATATTGGACCAACAATTTCTAATGGACAATAATAAACCGAGCTAGTGAATGTAGTGGGCAACATTGCTTACTTGTCTTCCTCAATCCCACATTATGTTCCCTTAAACATTGATTAGTCAAGCTATCAATCTCTTGATTTGTCCATCATGCTTCAATACAAACATATGGGTGTCCTTACTTGTTATGAAATGTTAGTTTTCAATATAAATACATTTTCACGAAAAATACTTTTGATGGATATGGGTCGATGACATTTTTGAATTATTAACAAAACAAATAATAATGATATTTTGTCTCTATTACAAATTAATGCATTACTTTTTTTTCAACAGGACCATTTAATATGTGGTCATATATGTATATATAGGTACGTAATGTCTTTTTAATAAACCATAAATTAGGATCACATGCTCAGTTGAAAGTTAACATAATTAATAATTTGGATTTACAGTATGCCAAACAAATATTTCCAGCTAGGATTTTAAAATAACTCAGTCTGATTATGGCTTTTTTTAAGTAAAATGTGTATCCTTTAAAAAATTATATATGGAATAAGTACAACTATTCCACATTAGATAAGTGATTGTTTATTATTAGATACATTAAGTAAGATATTTTTTTAAATTGCACCGAGACATTTTGAGATAAACTCTGAACGAGTAGATTGAATTTTCATTAC
Source organism: Purshia tridentata (assembly GCA_003254885.1). Classification (NCBI taxonomy): domain Eukaryota; kingdom Viridiplantae; phylum Streptophyta; class Magnoliopsida; order Rosales; family Rosaceae; genus Purshia; species Purshia tridentata. The sequence goes on from QANT01000447.1 coordinate 6,850, forward strand.
CCATGTTAAACCTAGATAGCTTGTTAAGTTGACATGGATCCCGAGCTCATAAGGGTAAGATAAATGTCATCATCAAAATCCCCTTGCTTGGGGATTTAAAGGATATGATATGAGCCTCAGGGTAGAAATGTGTAGGGTTGAACCTTGAATTAACTTGAAGCTCACTGAGAGGACAACTTGGAAGTTCGAAGCTTAATTGGGGTTAATTCTCTAATTCCTTAATTCTAGTTGTGGCCGTTTTCTAGTTTTTACTTTTTAGTGGGACATGAATGCATGGCATTGATGCTTAATTGGTCCCATCTATGGAATCCCAGAAATTAAGAATGTTTCTTCTTTCTCATATTCTTTTAGTTTCGTATTTTATTTTTATAGGGCTAAATTAACTTAATATAAGTAACAAATTGATCATAAAGCTAGCAAAGAGGAAATTACATGAAACCAAAAAGTGTCAACGCCACAATTTACATGATATAACCAATTAAATTACCAAAGTAAACAACGTTGCCTTCAGTCTGGCTCTGCTATCCTACTTGGCTTGAGTCTCAAGTAAAGGCAGATTGTAATTCTCTTAATTTCGAAATTAATGAGATACATTTCAATCAACAGTAAAGGAAACAATAATCTGGCTCTGCTCTCCCATTTTAACAAGCATCCCCATATTTATTCAATTTTATGCATACCACACACATATATATGCATTAATTAAAACAGAGTGATGTTGTCAAAGCCCTATGGGTCTAACTCACCCTTAATTTCTCAAGGCTTGTACATTGTATAATCTAAGGGTACTCTGATAAATGCCTGACATACACAAATTGGTCCAAAATGCTTAAGAATACACACCATAGGCTCTGATATCATGTTAAAGTCTCATGGGTCTAACTTACTTTTAAAACTAACTTGTAAGGATAAGATTGCCCAAGACTTATACATTGTACAAACCAAGTGGATCCTAACGATGTGTGATACTTAACACTCACTATGATGTTGAAGATGGAGGCTAGATGAGAGGAGGGCAATTTGAGGACCATATATATATATATATATATATTTTACTAAGATTTAAAGATGAATGAAGAGGATTTCAAAGGATTCATGGTGATTAAGTTGATAATATAATATCAAGGCGATTATCAGATAGGAATGCATGCTTACAAGAATAAAATCATTTTGTAGGGCAGAACCTAACCTAGTAATATCTTTTTTTTCTTTTTTTTTTTGAGAAAGCAGTAATATCTTATTTTATACACTCTTGGATTGAAGATTCAATTAATAAAATTAATAAACTTTATTTGATCTAAGAGAGGTAGCTAGACACCATCCCATGTGCTTCCTTTACCTTTCAAACATATTTTATGGTTAGTTCGAAACAATCTAACAATAATTGTCTTTGGCTAGAATATGGATCATATTCAAGGCTAGTGCGGCTAGGTGGGATTTAAGAGGGACAATAGAAATGAAATGGGATTCATTTCTTCGTTTTAGGTACAAAGTGCAAAAGGCTTCAACATATAATAATTGACAAATAAAGAAGGCTAAAAGAGACGATCCATTGTTGTCGGCTCTTTTGCTAAAAGTTTGTACTAGGGGATAGTAGTTTCGAATCCATAGGTGCAAACTAAAGATGAAGTCTATTTGTGGGGTTTGTAGCTGATCCATACCCACACTTTAGAATTTGAATTTTATCTTTTGGACCTTTTGGTCTCTTTTTTATCAAAGAAAAAAAAATATTATTCTTTTATCGAACAATCTTATATATATAAAGTGAAAATATTATTCTTTTATCGAACAATCTTATATATATAAAGTGAGAAAGAGAGTAGAATAATTAAATTTGTGATTTCTAAAAATACCCCTATTTACAAAATAGGTACTGATGATATTATTTATTAACAAAGAATAAAAAAGTAAAATAGAATAATTAGAATTAAAAAATAAAAAATTACACCCTTATTTTTAGCAACTCACTTTCCTACTACCATTTTTTTAAGACAAATAAATTATTAAAAATTTTAATTAAATTTTTAGAAAGGTTAATTGCCATGCACGTTGCGCGTGGCAAAAGACTAGTATTATATTATGAGACTGTCGATTTAAATTACATATTTAAATAAAAATTCATTTTATAGTATAGTTCGAATTAATAATTTAACAATATAACATATCAAATAATTTGATAAAAAATATGATTATTTTTTTTAAAGCCTACTATAGAAAATAGGTTTGTTTAAGACCCATTATAAAAAATAAAGTCCTAATGCAGTCCACTTTAATGAAATTACATGAAAATGCTCAAATTTATTTTTTTCCCTCATCATCTGGAGGTCTTAGGGCTCTTTCAAGACTTTGGTGATGAGATATGGTGAAGAATAGAGAGAAAATGAATGAGAGATGGAGAGATTTGCATATCGAAAATGAGAGAGCAACAATCGATGAGAGAGAGAGAAAGAAATCTGAGAGGAGATAATTGGGGAGGGAGAGAGACAAACTGATTATTTTTAAAGGTAGATTTAAAACTAATTAAGTAGAACTTTTTATCATTTCGCTAAAATAGGTGGGTTTGCATATCATTAAGAGTTCAAAAGTGGATTTTATAATCATATTTCTTGAAAAAAAATATTTAATGCTTTTTTTTTTATTTGGGGGAAAGATATTGAATTTGAGTGCATTATAGATAATTTTATGATTTTCAACTGAACTACCAACAANTAATGCTTTTTTTTTTTATTTGGGGGAAAGATATTGAATTTGAGTGCATTATAGATAATTTTATGATCTTCAACTGAACTACCAACAATTGCAAAATATTTATATGCCTACCCAGTACATATTTTGTAAAGCATCTTTCGGCCAAGTATTTAAAAATTGAGGGAACTAGGGCACTAACTACCCTAACACATGGCTAATTGTTTTCTTAAATTTTGTAATCCATCACCATAACATCATATTGCTATCCCTAGCTACATCTATCTCTCTAAGACGTGAGTGGTGGTGGGGTTTTGAATGATATTACTACTCGCACGTCAAATTAATTCCATTACAAAACTTAAAAAGAGATGGAATTTAATTGCCATGATTAGATTAGAGGACCCCTCGTGTGGTGGTAAGAATTGTTCGATTTTTATATGACAACTTTCTCTCTTGGAATCAAGTAGCTAGGCTGATATTAGTAAAGGTGATCGATCATGGTGTTTCGATAAAAAAGAAGAAGTTGAAGAAAAAAAAAGGTGACTAAAGTTGGTGTGAAAATGAGGTTAGAAGGGGTAGAGAGATAGCTAAGGCATATATATCACTTTCAGTGAGAGATGGGAGACGTACGTGTGATATGGATGGAATAAAGGTAAGTTTTGAAGTGAAGCTTTTGATGGCAACTCTTCAACAACACAAAGAAACGTAACCCAGAACAACTCAACTCTCGTGTGCTTCACGGGATGCAAAAGAGAAGCAAAAGATTAAAGGCCCCCCCTCACCCCTTAAAAGAAGATGCTATGTATCTATAGCCCATAGCAACTTGCCTAAGCCTTCATCCTCATTCATCTTACTTTACTTTTTTTTGTTCCCATCACATTAAAGTCTCCATCTCCATCAAGTCCTCTTGCCAAATTGCAATTTGACCTTATAGAAGCCGCAGATTTAGAAATTTTTCTTTGTGAGCAGCCTATCTCAATCTCTTTGAATCATTTTATTCAACATATTGTACGATTTTAAAAAAGATATGAATGAATAAACTAAGTTGTTATGACAAGAAAGAAATTTGTTGCGCAATAATATAGATCCCACTTGCTTTATATGGGTATGTAAGTTATTCGGAGGTATTTAATGGTTAATAAAGTTAGTAATTCTATTAATACATGTCTTTTATTCCAAGTAATCCTAAGAAAGAGAGCATAGAAGGAGATATGAACTTAAATGATCTAGATTCCAACACTCACGGTATAAAAATATCTAAATTTATATGATACCGTGTTTTGTGAATAATCGCATTTATCCTACTCGATAAGGGAATGCGTCATAAGAGTTTTACTCGTAAAAAGAGAAAAAGAAAAAAACGAAAAAAGAAGAAACTAATGATGAGATGATATTGTAGCTGAGTTACTTTTCCAACAATTATGCTTTAGGATGGGCTGATGGGGCTTCTTGACCTAAGCCCATTGACGTAAAGTTGGGTAGTGCATGTATTCAACAAACACCAGCCTGAACTGAAACTGATTTTGTTTAGCAAGAAACCAACATAAAAACAGAAATGATTATGATACAACTCATTATTTTGTTAGTCACAGAAAGCTTCAACAGCCTAAAATCTTGTCCCAAGTCGATGATACCAATTCCCATGTACAAGTGGAAGCAAACAAAATGATTATAGTAGAACTCATCATTTTGATGCTTATTTTTTCCCTTTCCAAATCAAGGCTTATAAGACAGATAAAAACTTTGTGTTGGACTATTTCCGCCTCATTGCAATACGAAGTGGCAAAACAAACATATCTCTGCATTTAACGACTATTTGAATAAAACAAAAATTTGAAGGCATGCCATTCTATGAATGTTTTAACAGGCGATAGATAAGACAGAAAAATAACGCCTTCTCCCAAGTACTCAAGGTATAGCCCAAAATATTCCATTCAAGGTTCAGTTTAGTACCCAATAACTTCTTTCTTCACAGCGTAGTGATACGAATTTGGTTTTAGCAGAAGAGAGCAATATTAATCAATTTAATACCAAAAACAAAAAAAATTGTACTACCCATAACGATAAATTCAATTACACAAATGATTCTCACCAGAAAAAGTACACACATGCTCAACATATTGGTACAACTATAAAATAATAATTATTTAGTCCCTTCTATGTTCCACCCCCGTATATGAAGCACTCTTATCACTTTTCTGAATTCAATATCCATCAGTATCTTGATCGGCTTCTTACCCTGTAATGTCAGCTCTCTGAATCAGTACCGATGAATAGGGCACATGAAATGCATCAAGCAACAAAAGGGAAAGGAAAACAGTGTGATCACCTTGGTGAGCGAGAGTAAGTGCGTGAACGAGCACGGGTACCGGACCGAGAGTGAGATGGGGATCGGGAACGAGAACGGCTCCAAGATCGAGAATAATATCTTCGGGAACTCCGGCTTCTACTTGGACTTCTACTGTGTCGGTATCTTCTGCAGTAAACACATTTTTCACAATAGCATACAAGAGAACAAAATTACACAAGGCCTCTTTGTAAACATTAAAATAAATTAATTGTAATATCACGAATTCTGAATCGTTGCTAAAAACAGTATATAGCATTTGGGTTGAGGATATTTCCATATTATGGGAGGGTTTAGTTTATAGATAATAAGGTTATAGTACCAAGTTTATTTACAGGATATGCAAACACAATATGTTGGTAGATTCAAAGGTTTTTGACACTTGATTAAATGGGTTAGGTTAGGATTGACTAGAACTTGACACGAAGTAAAAATGACACAACCAAACATGACACAGCATGACTCAATTGCCACCCCTAAATTCAAAGTTACAACCCAGATCGATCATGTGAAATGAAAATTCAACCACCTTGGAGGAGAATGGCTGTAGCTCCTGCTACGACTACGACGTCTAGATCGACTTAATCGGCTTGTTTCTGCAAGTTTTTCCAGCCTCTGGCGCTCCTGTTCTCGTTTTTTAGCCATTTCAGCAGCAGTATCTTTCTTAACTGGAAAAGGCAATTAATACCAAAATCATATTATATAAACATGCAACACAAAGTACCACAGGACCCTCACCTACTCCAAGATAAACAACATGATATAATGACCAAAAAGTAGACAGGATTACTCTTTCCAACTTATGATAACAAGTTTTAAGACAATTAGCCATTTTACTTCTCAAATGCATAAGTTGAAGAGCATACTTTGTTTGTTGAGCTGCTTGCTCATAATCCTTTTAAGTCGTTCTTGAGGGGTTTCTTTCTTCTCCACTGGTTGCTGCTTCGATGGCCCAACAGAAGCACTTGTCTTGGTTAACTTTGCCAATGCTGAAGATGTGCTGCATAACAAGGAAACAAATAAACTTACAAAAGTGGGAAATATATATTTAAAATGATGTAAAAGAACTCAGGAGACAAAGGCAAAAGAACAAAATTAGGAAAAATAATTAATAAGCCCTCCAATCTAGACAGACATAAATTTAAATTAGTTTTGGAAAACCTAAAACGTGAAGAAAAAAATAGATTTTAGGATCCAGGCTCCATGAGATACCTTGGCAATGGTTTCACCACCTTGGTGCCCTTATCCTTGTCAAGGGATGCACCGGATGCAGGATCAACATGCAGAGCCTCAAGTATGAAACCAGTTGAAGGCCTGCGGGAAAGCAGAAGCATTAGGGATACCAATTTCAATAGTTTTGTTTTGTGTATGTCAGAAGTGTTTATAGAAGATTAGTTTCGGGGAAAAAATGAGCTTCAGAAAGGAAGCCTCCATCCCTCTTCCTCTTGGCAGTTAGGCTGATAACCCTAAGCCTGATCTATTCTAAACCACAAAATTTTGCCGCAGGTAACAAAATGGGGGAAAAGCTGCAGCAGAGTAAAGACTGTCCAATGAATCTTTTGCAAGAATTAAAGGTCGAGTGCTCCGACCGGTTTAACACATCATCCCGTGAGGGAGGAGATGGTGGTGGAGAAAATCCTTCACGCTTTGATTCATCCTTGTCTCCAGAGCCCCCAAATTCAGTAATATATTCTATCTTAGAAGTCGTTGGTTTGCTTCGATGACCATCATCCGAGTGTCGCCCACGAGGATGACGCCTTGAGTATGATGGTGAGTACGATCGAGATCTTGATCTGCACACACAAGGAAAAATAAAAAACATTTACCAAGTTCCTTTTCTAAAGAGGTAAGGATGTCCATAGCAATCATAAATAAATTGTACCTCCTAGAACGAGGATAAGCTTCATATGTTGGACTTCGTCTGGTTTCACTGCATACATAAATAGGGTGCAATACTATCATAATTGCTATGGAATGCTAAACTCAACCACCTAGCACCAGGAGCAGTCATATATTTAAGATTGGAAAAAGAAATTTCATAGTTTTCTACCGGTACGGATCATGGTGGAGAACCCGAGTTCCAGTTATTCTTGAAGCTTCTCTTTCTCTCTCCCTCTCTATCTGAGAAGCCTTCCTTCTTTCTTTACGGCTCATCTTCCTCTACAGATTTTGGAAATGCAAATTATGCATTGATAAACACTACAATCGAAAGGTCATTTAACCCACACTTGTGAGAACTTACAATTGCAGGATCGCCTTTGATGACTTCTTTTTGCCTTTTCTCCTCCTCCTTAGCTTTCTTATCCATGTAAACAAGCCAACCATACCTTTTTATTCCAAACTCTTTTGCTATTTTATCCATTCCTTCATCACCGCTATCATCACTGTTGAAATCATCCTCATCATCATCTTCGTCATCATCTTCATCATTATCATCACCATCTGAAAAATAGGCCTCCTCTTTTCCATCCCCTTCATAAGAGAACCCCACCTGGGAATAAGAACCTTTACTGGCAGAAGCTTGTTGCAGCTGAGACCTGCCACATATGCATCAAAACATAAGAAATGAAGTCACAACAAGTCAAAGGAACTGAACTTATAGTGTCCATCGTATGTAAAGACCCACACCCGTAAAAATGTAAAAGAAAAAAATCGAACCTCTCATGAGCAAATGGAGCAGTAGCTTTGGTCTCCATCTCTTGATTCACGTGTAGCAAACCCTCGTCATCAGTAACTGTTTATGTACAAAGCTTAAACTGTGAGAATCTTCAATTAAAATCCCTCGTGCATTAATAATATAATGGACTCAAAAAAATAGTTTCTCATTCATTTACAACCCCAAAAAAGACATATATGTATAACTTTTGTATTTCACTGTTTCAGCATAGATAATAGTCTTAATAAATAGGAAATGAATATTGGATAAAGAAAACCAATCTATAATCTACAATGAAGATGCTGACTTAAGTAATGTAATGAATACATGATTAAAAATTAAAATAAAGTACCGACATCCTCTACGACGATGCTTAATTAAATCCCGATAACGCTCAAAATTAACAAACTCTTCTAATTCTTCATCCTCTTCCGTCTTTTCCTGAACTCGGAAGTGTTTCGACTCTCGAATAAAATCAAGAAGGGCACGCCCATCAAATCTGCGTTTTGCATACATAGTAAGTAAATCCCCAACCTTTGCTAACTAAATAAGCTCATTCATTTATCACCAAAACAAAAAAGCTAATTCATTTGCAAAAACAAAAAATTACAATTTTCACCTGTCAATTAAAACGTCCTGTTTCCCATTCCAAGGAATCCTGAAAAAAACAAAATTTGAAAGTTTATGTTCATGTTCATGTTCATGACATATGCAAATTTCTATTTGTGAACAAATTAGGATCAAATTGGAGCTGAGAGACATACAGTCCTTGCTGGTCCTCGGTGGCCTGGTAGAGGCCGTCGTCGCGGTACAGACGGCAGCGGGAGCCGACGACCTGGATGGACTGCTGGGGGTCGCCGCGCCGCTTGGCGAGGAAAACAGCACGTCGTTGAGCTCGCTTTCGAGCGGCGTCCATCATTTCGTGGACCTTCTTCTCCGACCTCCTCGCTTCGTGCCACATCTTCTTCCACCGGATTCGATTCGATTCGACTGGGTGAGTTGCGCACCAGACAAAACGCTAACCCTTTCTTCTTCCTGTTGCTCCTGGGACCAACTTATTTCACGAAGAAGCTTGTGAGACTAAGAACGGGAGCTATTTGGCAATTGGCATTTTGGGTCTGGACCACAAACTTTGGCATTTTGGGTCCTTGGCCCAAATACTCAAGCCCAAAATAAATAATTTATTTGAACTTTTCTTGTAAGTTAATTATATTTTTCGTTACATTTGAAGGAATCAGATTCTAAATCTATCTTAATCTCAACATGTTACCTCACTATTCATCATCACTTAATCTAACCCCGAAGAGTTTTAGTGTCAAGTTCAAAACGTTGCAAATAAGGTCGAATGATGGTATTTAGGGATTAGAGTTTAAGGTTCATGCTTAAACCCTAGTGAATAAACTCTAAACATTTTCACTCAACCTTATTTAATGAGAAGTGGCATGGTTGCAACTTACTGAAATTTTAATGGTTTTTGTTATACTATTCATGTAGACTAGTCAAAATAGACCCTATGAAAAATATACATATGATATAGACCTAAAGAATACAAGTTTATTGTTAACACGTAAATTTGGTCAATCAACAAGGGAGTCCCAATTTGACCCAAGCAACTCTTATGATTATGTGTTATACAAGAATAAAAAACAATAGAACATGTACATATTACGTGATTCACCTTAAATTTGGGTTACTTCCATCGGTTGTTAAGGATTTCCACTAATGAATACAAGATATTATAAGATGTTTGCATGATGGTATCTCTCGATATTGTACAAGAGCCTTACATTGGCTAAGGTCGATCTCATTCGGGTCAGAGTCAAACCTTAGGCTCGGTCAGTCTTGATCATTCTCCTTGGTCTCTACATATATTTTTGATACTGTAGGAGTGCTTTAAAGTTAATGACTTCTAGAGAGAGGGTTCGAACCCCGACAATGTAGGAGAGAGCTTTTATCTTCAGTCAACTAAACCAACTTCTTTGAACATGGTATAAACACTTAAGTTTTGTCCTTTTTAATTTTTATTTTTCATTTCATTTTGTGTATATTATAATTTATAAAATTTTAATTTTAGAGTGTAAGAAGCTGAAGGAGAAGTGTTAATAAAATATAGGATCTCATTTAGGAATTTTAGCCCACTAGTTTAATGAAAAAAATGCCTATTTTATAATGTTTCAACTTTCAAGCAAAATTGGGGCTCGTTTTCTAAGGTGGACGTAGACCTCTATTTCCCAGAAAAATAAAAGTGGTCTTTTATAATTAAGTTGTATAACCCAATTCTACATGATGAAGGTGGACCTCAACTTTAAGTTTTTCCTAGAGCCTCTCTAAATTATAAGAAGCGTCCCTTCGTAATACTACCAAAACTTAAAGAAAATATAAAAAGTAACTCAACACCAGATGTTGCTGTGGATTATAGAAAGTTCAAAGTTGGTAACCCGACCAAGAAGGAGAGACTCAATGATGTTACTTTAGAATGCTTTGCTCAAAAAATCAATGTCATTGATGTACTATTATTCAAAAAGCTAGGAATTTTCAAATGTGCTAGAAAAGTGGTTCACCCGATGTACATGGTCTATATATATATGATGACTGCTACTCTGTTGCTTTTGCATTAAAATTCAAAAGACATGGGACACTAGCTTCTTAAAATGATCAACGTTCAACATTTGGCCCATCATTTTCTCAGTTTGTACTGTATATTTTGTGTGTGGGAGGGTCAAATGTACAGTCAAAGTACTCTTCTTGCTTACTTAGTCAATTAAACAAAAAAAAAGTCATGATTCATTCGTACTGGCACTGCTGTGATATTAACAATATGGGGGACTGGAAGGACCAGATGGAAAAATGGGTATGGCATGATTGGCATCCACCATGTACTTGGTTGAATCTTGGTCATGAATAAAAGAATACAACTGTGGCATATATCTACACTCTCCTATGAAGTCTTGCCCAAACTTTCTGGAACTAAAACACTGGATTTCTGGGTTGTCAATACAAACTTAATTATGAAGCAACTCTTAAATTATACCTATGGTCGGCTCTATCCATCTGTCACATTATATTATAGTTGAAATTCAAAATATATTAGAAATTTTATTAGTTATTGGTTGCTATTTTATACTGATTCATATGAGACAATCAAAAGATTTAATATGAGATACAAATAAGGGACAACATATTCAATGGTTAGATTTAACACGATTATGAAATGAATAATTCATTAAAATAAATTCAACGCTTGAATGCATTATCTTTCATTTGTTCTTTGTGTTAAGTCTCTCATGTGAGTTGAATTACTTTTTTCACCAACAAGATTGTGGTTTAGTGGTTTTTCTCTCTATTATATTGAAGAAGACTCAAATTTAAATCTCCTTTCTCTGACACAAAAATAAGATATAATTTTTACAATCGAATGTTAAAACCTCTGTTCTTTCTCAAATTTGAAAGAATTTAACTTAATTTTAACAGTTGTTATATCATATATATATGTTTATTTTTCTTATCACATAATTAACTTAGCATATAATTAGTGAAACAAATACAAAGAATGTAGGGAAAAGTAAAATTATTAAAATCTAAAAATTAAGAATATATATGTTTGCATGCCATGAGTATTTGTGTGGTAGAATTATGGAGGGCGCTATTTCTTTGATGGAAAGCCACCACGGTCAGCTGACACTGACAGCGACCGTGTTGATCATCTTGGAGGCAGCAGCCGTCATCAAATTGACATATATGCATGCATTGATTAATTACTTTGATTAGATATAAAGCTTAATTAATTTGTTTAATGGATTGCCGATTAGTACGTATGTCATAAGCTACTCCTAACTTGTTGCGAGTCACTTGCCCAATTTCTAATTATCCCTGGCTTATCCAACACCATCGACATGTGATCTTGACTCAGTGGGGCAGCAAACGTAAGCACAACTTGGGAATTTTATATTATCGCGTGTCCTGCCTCTCAACTAAACTATACATACAAGTCTGCTCATGTATAATAATTGCCATTAATTATGCATTAAATGTCATTAACATCATAATTAACCAAACTTCATTCATTTGTTTGTTTCAGGAGTACTCTACGGGTATATGATGGAAAAAATTACTGAATTAATCAAGTGGAAGGTAATTAAAAAGAGAAGAAACTGATGCAGGACGGTGGATAAAAGATAAGGGGCATGGGCAAAATCAGGGTGGAGTAGGCATACGAGGCAACTACTTCGGAAACCAAATGCTTAGGGTAATCAAAATTTATAGACTAATCTTTTAAATATTATGATGATTTCTGTAACTACTTAACTTAAAACAGAATGGATGGCCGTTAAAATGAGGGGCATTTGAGTTTTCACCCCTGGTCATCGTTTCCAATACCATTCAGGAGAGTCTGGAGCCATGTCGTCTCCGGTTGTCAGGCCCGGCTTCCCGCAGTTGGAGGAAAGAAACTTTGGCAACAAAGAAGACGGCCCATATTGCAAATTGCTGCCTCCAAACTCTCATGGGCGGTGTTAGGGAACATGACCCAGGGTGAAAACCCATAAATTAATGCCCCTCATTTTAACGGTCATTCACAATATTTTGACATAATAGACAAGATTGGAAAACGTTAGATAGTAAGTGGACCTCTTTAAAACAGAAAAAAATTCGTGAACTACTGTGAAATTAACTCATAAATAACTCGATCAATGACACAATTTCCTCAATATTACTTTTATTATTGGATCTAATGTTAATTTAACAATATAAGATTTATTGGTAATAATATTACATAAATAATTGACATGACAATCCATATCATTAAGCCAAAATATCCTTCCAAAGATACTTAGGTTGTGGATAGTGATTATGAGAGAATGCTTATTAGAGGATCCAAATTTAGGTTATTCTTCCATTTCGAATCCTTAGAGGGAATACTACATAATTCTTACATTTCTTCCAACACATTGAGCAGAAATAGCTTAGTGACATCTCATGCTTTTAAATAGCAATTTTTTTTATCTTTTTTTTGGTAAATAAGCCAAAATATCCTTCCAAAGATACTTAGGTTGTGGATAGTGATTATGAGAGAATGCTTATTAGAGGATCCAAATTTAGGTTATTCTTCCATTTCGAATCCTTAGAGGGAATACTACATAATTCTTACATTTCTTCCAACACATTGAGCAGAAATAGCTTATTGACATCTCATGCTTTTAAATAGCAATTTTTTTTATCACAAAAATAAAGTCAATAATCACCGGACTTTGAGCAGAAACAGAAACCTAACTATCACCTACGTACAACTGTTATAATCAATATTCATTAACCCATTTAATCTTCCATATAACTCTCACACACACTCATTATGATAAATTCAGCATAACCAAAAATAATCAAATTTTGAAGCAAAGGGTAGCCATAAAGTCAAGTTCACTCAGGTGATGCATGAATGACGACTACAACCCAAAACCCACAAACCATTTCCCTTAATCACGTCAGATAATTTTCTGGGCAAGCAAACAGAAAATGTGCCAAATCTAAAGATAGAAAAGCCAAAAAATTAGTAAAACTAAAAACTAAAAAGGAAATTTATTTTGTATAACCACAATAATATTATCTAGTGTAACTAATTTATGTGTTATTATATAGTTACGTGTTATATTTGTACTTGTAGAGTATATTATTAACAATGTTTACTCTTATTATAACGTGAATCAAATTCTTTTACTTATAAAATATACTATTCAGGATATTTACTGTTATTATAATACATAAACCGATTACGCATTCCACTCGTACAAAATAATTTCTGGTAAAAAGAAAGAGAACAGGTAATGATGACGTGGACCAACCATAGCAAAGTCACAAAGGGTCCCACCACCACCTCCCATACGAGCTTTGTCCTTCCTATTAAAACCCCTCCGCCGAACAACAAAAGAAAAGAAAAGCCAAACAAGCCATAGCGCTCTCCAGCCCACCGCGCGAGGTCCTCCGACCTCCGCACATCCCCACGCGCGGGGCGGTGGCCGAACCCATGTCTGAACCTCACGCCCCGCCACCTCCTCTACCTCTGCCTCTCCTGAAGCAGCGGTCATGGTCCCCCGACGCCTACCGAGACGAGGCGTGGCACCGGCGCAAGAGCAACAGCAGGAGGAATAAGCAGCAGCGTAGCAAGAGCGTGACCGACGAAGACCTGGACGAGTTAAAGGCTTGTATCGAGCTGGGTTTCAGCTTCGACTCGCCCGAGTCTGATCAGCAACGGCTCTCCGATACTTTGCCTGCTTTGGGTCTATACTACGCCGTCAACAAAAACTATAATGAGTCGGTGGTCTCCAAGTCTAATACGACGTCGTCTTCGCCCACGCCGTCAGAGTGCGACTCCCACTCTCCCTCGGACAGCCCCCTTACCATATTCGGACCCGGTATGTATTTTTAGCTTTCTCATCTGATCTAATCAATTGGGTTTTCTCTTTTTTCTTTTCTTGGTTTGGTTTGTTAATTTTCTGTTCTTTTCTTGGGAAAATGATCAGGAGATAATCCGCAGACGGTGAAGGCATGGTTGAGGCAGTGGGCTCAGGTGGTGGCTTGCACGGTGAGGCAGAGTTCGAGCTAGCTAGCTGATCAAATTTTCGATGGTTGGTTAATTGTGAACCAAACCGAACCAGACCAGACCAGAGTTATGAATGTAACCAAAAAAAAGTTCAAACATCAACGTCAAACAACCGCTATGAGTCTATGATATGATGATAATATTCGTATGTCACTATTTCCCACCCCACCCACCACCGACTTCATTTTGATGGACTAAAAATAATTAGGGGAAGATTTTAAAGTAGGGGTAATGTAATGTAATGTGAACACCAACTTGTTACTTGTACTGGGATTGATTAACCTTTTGCTTTTGTTTCTTTAATTGCTAATCTGCCTCTTCTATGTTCTATTTGTCTGCTCTCTTTTATTTTCTCCTTTGGCTTTTGGCTAAATGGCTTGTGTCTGAACCCTGATGTAAAAAAAGGTCAAATAGATGTTTGTTTGTGTCTAAACACAAGGAATGTTAAATTTGTCCTTTGCTTTCTTATGCTTAATTAAGGAAACTAAACGGTAAAGTGAACACAAAAGGCTCCATGTCTCATACTTTAAGGAATACAGCTTGATTACTTTGATGAGTGGGACTCATATTCTTCCTTGAAAGGAAAGGCAATGAAGTGGAATTGTGCTAGATTTTATTCATATATGTGTTAATACTTTCCTGTTGATCCATAAATTTAAATTTCAATGTATGAATAAAATCTTATGGCCTCTTTGAGAACAAGTGTTTTGACTTTAATGCCCAATGCAAACGAACTTTTGTGTTAGCAATCAAGGGTTACAACCATCAGTGACACATTCATAAAGAGTTCCAACCACTGCTTCTCCATTGTGGGCCGATCTAGGCCCAGAGTTGACCTTAATTATGACCAGCCATAATTGGGTTTTATGGGCCATGATTAATGTTGTACACTAAACACTTGCACACCATGTTGAGTTCATGTAGCCGTTGCAGTGATCATTTTGAAACACGCGTTTGATTATTAGACTATATGATTGCTCATGGCCATTCCTAGGATTTAAAATTGTCAAAGGAATTATAAATTATGGATCAACTATGTAATATGCTACATTCATCCTGCCCTTACCTATATGTTGGTTGCTTCCTTATTTCTTTTAATAATTTTGAAAATTATTGTGTAAGGGCTAGATGAGACATCAGAGGAGGGGTAGGGGCTGTATGGCACTATAAATACCCCTCAAATATGAGTCATGTGTAAGACATATGGGTGTTTTAGACGAAAAATGTAACAAAAGTTACAAAAATTAACAAATTAAAGTGATACTTGTACAATAATTCATAGACTTCATAATTTCAAAATAAAATTCATAGACTAAAGTGACGAGTTTATATAATTCATGGACTATACCTATAATTAACTCTACTATATATAAATTCTTACATTTTTCTGTTACATTGTGATAATGGACTTTTTCTAATAGACTTGATAAGCTTTTTGGGAGCATGAGAGAGTTGGATTTTTGACATGCATGTAACCATTAAATATTGGGGAATCTTATTACCCTTAAATTGGGTCACTTAATTAAAATTAGCCTTAAATATTCCCATCCAACAAAATGACCCAACTCATAAATCTTATATGGGTGTATATCTTATCTTATATGCACACCCAAAACCATTTGCATCCTAGAAATAATGCACATTTCTTTTGGCCCTGAGGATTACAAAGTAACAGGAGAGGCAAGTGTTTGTGTGTCATGTATCGGCATATAATTCTGCCCTTTTAAGATTTATTCTTCATAGTTAACTGACCAAAGTCTTTTCATACTTCACTAAGAATTTGCTTATATGATTTTTTTTTTTTTTTTTTGCGTACATAACTCCTGGAATGAACTGATGGGCTCGCATGCTGTATAAAACCTTATACAATTGGTACACAATTAGTATATATATATAGGTGTTGTTTTTTCTTGAGACAATCTGATATATTTTTATCATCAATCAGTTTGACATTATATATTTTCACACAATAAATTCAAACATGAGTACTCTACTTAATCATGGTCCAAATAAGCTAGCTTTTGGCACTCTCTACATTCAAGGGAGCGTCTCTATCGATTTCACCTACGTATTTTTATTTATTCACAAAATCAACGGCATAGATCCAAAGTTGTGCAAGTATATTAATTTTCTTTGTATAAAATTAAATATTGCTGATCAAGTTGCCAAGAAATAAGCCTAATTGATCATTGTAAATGCTTAAATCCTTTTCCCAAGCTTTAGAATTAAGGTAGTGAGTTGACATTCGCTCCTTCTTTACTCCTTGGAACCATATGCATCATGCATGTTACTATAATGTACTTAATTAAAGAAAGTTTCAAATGGCAGAGGGTATCCTTGACAATATATATATGTACTTATATATATATATATATATATATACAAAAAAAAAATTAACAAATCTCGTTTATAAAGTTTAACTTCTTGACGAGAGAATAACAAAAATATCTTTGAATATTTGTCCCATTTTGTCTCTTTATTATAGCTGGACTGAGATTGTCTATTTTCTCTTTGAGTTCTCACTTCTCCCCCATGGGTACTAAAAAGACGTTTGATTTGTTTAAAATTATGGGATGGGAATGGGATCAGTTGGAAATTCACACCCTGCATTAATTAATTTCCCTTCACCAGTTACTAATTATGATAATAATCAAATAATGACAAACGATTCATATATATGCATTAAATTTCATTCAAGAAATAGTCCAATACATCTTATTTTGATTAATATATTTTAAAGATGATCGACCATCTTAACAAATAGAAGCTCCGGATCCAATATTATTTATGGTCGTTTTAGACCATTTTAATCTTCCTGAAGACCTATTTGTCGTTCAAAGACGTGTAGGTCTAAACTATGTTTTGAATTTCCAATACATGCTTACAATTACAGCTACC
This sequence comes from Purshia tridentata, assembly GCA_003254885.1. Classification (NCBI taxonomy): domain Eukaryota; kingdom Viridiplantae; phylum Streptophyta; class Magnoliopsida; order Rosales; family Rosaceae; genus Purshia; species Purshia tridentata. The sequence continues at coordinate 24,031 of QANT01000447.1, forward strand.
TAGCTCCTGTACGATTCAGTCAACTTACTAGCTAGTTAAATATATATATGAAGAAAAAAAGCTATGTATTATGGGCTAAATTAAAACCTACGCTCCAAATTTGATTTTTATTAGGGAAAGGAGGACCAAACTTGGGTACAAGAGAGGGAATTCAACTGGGCACTTTTAACATACCATTATAATTTTTTACACTAATTAGAAAATTAAGACATAAATGCAATGATTAGTCATTTTAATTATTAATGTATTATGAACCTCAAGGCACGTCGGGTCCGCATGCTTTTGATTGTGTCAATGGTCATATAATACAATTATTCACTTCTGGTCTAGACCGCATTTCCAGCAACAGAAAATGATTAATTAAGATTTAAGTAACAGAATTAATCACATAATTATATATTAACTACATTTATATATATGACCATTAATTTGCTGCATTTTGGGAAAATGACTTTATCTACATTTATATATATATTGGTCGTCTCTTTGACTCCTGTGGATATGGAATTTCAATGCTTCATTCAAGTCCTGGAAGTCTACAAAGTAATTCTTGCAGCAAATTACCCTACGATCGATGACCATGACCCAATTCGACAAGGGCATGCATATATATATAGTGGCTGAAAATGACTTCCCACTAAACTATGTTGGCGTACAATTCTCAACAGTTTAATTCACTGATGCGATCAGAGGACAGATTCTTTGAATTTTCATCATCAGGAACACTTTCATAAATTTTTAATCCATATTAATTATACAATTTATACCCCTGTATCTATGTGCATGTGCGGGTGTAAATGACAAATGAAATGTGGATCCTCAAGTTTACGAAACTTCTATATTGAAATTTGTCTCAATCCTAAGCCCATAATTTGGATCTTATCATAAAGAATATTTGTCCAATTAAATAGATTGAATGATAATTTTAATTTATAGAATCAAAACAAGAAAAACAAAGAATAATTTAAATTTAATACTATTTTAAAAAATTATTAAATGTGATCGTAATATTATTACATAACACTTCAAAATAAAGTTTTTACACCTGAAAAAATATTTGTGGGAAACATATACGTGGGCGGCCCTCACACATATAGTGGTTTCTCTTTGTTTTTGGTGATAATCTGTACTTTATCCTTTGCCCTTATTTCAGGAGCTAAATAATCTGTACATTATTTAGCTCCTGAAATTGAAACGAAAGCTGATAGCTTCACTTCATACTGAACAAAAATCCTCCACTAATATGATTTTTGTTGTTCAAGATTAATTGGTCAGGGACAGAAATCCTATTTACAAATTAATAATTTCCACAATTAATACAAATTAATCACATATTAATTTCAAACAATTCTCGTTAATTCGCTGTCGAGTATATCCACCACATAGATGTTAAATGCAGATTACCAAGTTTAATTAATTAAGCTTATTAAACTTGTAAAAATGGGAAGTGTTTGGGGATAACACTCCCACTCAAGTCAACGGTCAACAATCTGGCCACGTGGGGCCTCGGATTCGACTTCCATCCCACGACCCCTGGTCAGCGATCCATCGACGCAACTCCGTCGGATCAGATCTTACCATCGAATCCAATCTTACCATCGAATCCGATCCGAACCAGTCATGTCGACTTATCATGAGAAGCAAGGTTTGCAAATTCACCAGTCATTCGGATCGGATTCTGAGTTCGAATCGGAATATGTCTGAATGTCTTCCTTCGACAAACTACCTATTCGTTTGCTCTGTCATCTTTGTGTTCGGATCGGAATCAACTGCCTTCCGATTCGAACACTGCCTGGATGTACTGAACTTCCCCACAAGCCTACCACCACTGGAAGCCCCACTCGGATCGGAGTGATCAGCCTCGACTCATCCTCTTCCGAGCCGAGCACAAACTCAGATGGTAGTTATTGCGCCTGACACTCCGAAGGTAACTTTATGCTTTGCATTTATGGCCTTTCCACTCTGCCTTGCTTTCCATTTAATGCATGCGACTTGCAGCCCTTCAGCAGCCATCCCTCTTGCATTAAATGAGAAACCTGTCAGTAATCCAGCTTGTTATGCAAACTTAGCCTCTAAGACCTATGATCAGCCATGATCACACCTACTGGCCAGCCAAAATATCCCAATCCCTTTGCCTATAAGTAAGAGCACAACCACAAGGCAGGGGGACACAGAGATCTGAAAAAACTAGCCCAATCTCTAGACAAACTTACCCAGAAACCTTACCTCTTTTCCTTCATCTTCTTCCCAAGCCCTTGTTGTGTTATTCAGCACTTCTTGCATTCTTCTTCTTGCATCTCTCTGACTTTGCCATCGGAGTACCTCCGGCCGGTACCGCACCGGTGCCCTTTTCTGTTCATTGTGCAGGAAGAGATCCAGAAAGCAATCAGTTGACGCGCTCGGATCGTCCGCTCGGTCACTCAACTCACCACGTCACCAACAACCCGCATTTAAGTTGTGTGTAAGGGTCATCGACAGATTTTTGCATCAACAGGAAGCAGAGAATAGATTGGAGGAATGAGAAAGATGACTGAAAGCAGCTAAGCACGAGCAGTGCTAGCTCACATGAATACTCCTCATTCTGGTGCAAATCAGTTACAGAAAAAGACAAGGCTATATAGCCGTTACACACCTCACGCATCAGCCTATGAGCTCAGCTTCTCCACTCACTCAACATTCTATAATATTGACAGCTGTCCGTTTACACAGCAAATGAAATTAACTAATTAACTAACTAAACAGCAAAATTAATTAGCTAAACTAGGTTGCCAAATGCTTAATCAGTCAACAATAGATCCAATATTGCAATCTATATAACTTGTAAATGAAGTTGCTTAATTAGTCCATATTTGATAAGGTTGTCTGCATCAATAAAACAATGTTTTTGAGACAGATGATCAACCCGAAAAATTAAGATAAGCAACCGTCTAATCATTCCTTGGTCATCGTGAAATCAATGTCAGTAATTAATTAACTTAAGATATTTACAAGATCTGTGACTAATTTTCCAAGCTAATTATCACCAAATTGCAATTAATTGGTTCAAGAGTTGACAGGTAGTTTGGTAATATATTTGACATAAGTAATTATCCAGCCTTTTGAAAAAGTAGGCCCATATATATAGTGCCTAGTATAATGCTTTATCCCATTATTTCTATTTGACTGATACAATATAACAAAGTACTTGTAATCAGATAGAGTTCAAAGTTTGATTAGAACATCTAATTATTAATTAATGAATTTGTACTATGCACGTACGTACATACACCTAGATGTTGTTGATTAGGCTGTGCTTTGTTAGAAAAATGAAAGATGTATCTATCAGAGTGTCAAAGATCGAGGTAGGAATTGCTGCAAGATGATCAATCAGAGACCATATCCAACACAGTTTGATTGTCTCATTACTTGAAATAATCTGAAACGAAAATGTAGGAAACTAATATCAACCAATAATTTAAGCAATTTAAAAATCGCGACATATGATGCAAATTATTTTAAAAGATTGATATGCAAATTTGTAAGAGATAGAATATATAGTCAATTAGCTTCAAGTATTAAACTACAAATAACTTTGGTGTAAATAACACTAATTCATAAATTGGTGTAAAGTACCATTTCTAGATTTTTTTTACAAATGTACTAATTTCCCACTTGTTATATCTTTATAGATGCATTGACTTTTTTGCACCGATGCACTAACTTTTTTGTTTTTTTTGGATGCACTTTTAACTTTTGACTCAATTTATTTGGTTGAATGTCGTATAGACCAACTTTTTTAGTTATTGAACCCTAGAATATACGCTAAGCACAATAATAATAATAATAATAATAATTTTTAGTAATTACAATAATATTTTTAATTTTTAAATTTGTTATGAAAAGAGTTGGAAGTGATAAGGATACAAATCATATAATTGACATTTCTTGGAAGAGTATTAGTACTTCCATAAATGAAGTAATAAAAAAGAAGGGCGGTAACGAAGAAAATAAGCAATCAAAGTTTGAAATTAGTTAGTGTTAGGTAAGGAAAGAAAAGGCTGTTTGATCATCACCTTGATGGCCAAAATAGTCTTGCACTATTACTTCTTCTTTCTTGTCCACCTGCTTCTTTCTTCTTTCTTCTTCTATCTTCTACGCATAATAAATTTAATAAAAAAAAAGGTAATTAAAATTAAAAAAAGCGATAGCTACGCGTTGGTTTCATATAATTTAAGAAATTTAGTAGAAGCTTCCCTCAATTTCAAAGAACGACTCCGGCCCACCCATTCCCATTAGAAAATTAATATCCCACCCTCCCAAACCCCAATTAAAAAACACCACACTTGACTCTCTCTCTCTCTCTCTCTCATAATTTTCCACAAGAAAAAAAAAAAAGCGTGTTCTTTGTCTCTTCCTATCTCATCTTTGAAAGACGACTAAAGTGCATGGCCAAAAAGAAAGAAGATGACTAAAGTAGGGTTTGTATGTGTGGCTGTTTCTTTTCGTTATCAATAATGTTAGAGTTACTAATTACTATTTCACAAACTTTAGATTTCAATTAACATAGTCATAACATTAGTGTCTCCATTCTTTTTTTAACTTAAACTTAAGACATCTTTCAACATTAGTGAGAGAATTATTAAATTAACATCTAGTTGGTATATGTTTCTTTTATATTAACTTATAAAGACAAGTCTAGTTGGTAAGTTTCTTTTATATTAATTAACTTAATATTTATATAATATAAAAAAGTGTACTTGCGTCTCAAAATTTCTAGAACGTACCCACATCCCACATCACTTTCTTAATTCCTTTATAAGAGATACGTACACGAATGCCCAACAAAGAAAGAATTGTAATTTTTGTTGGTGATTGAAATAAGAAGTTATGGTCTTGGTTTTGCTTCTTCTTCGGACAGACCATGGAAGCTGGTAGAGGCAAAGCTCGCACCAACACTGTTCTTTCTCGCTTCTTTCTATCTGGGTTTTACTGCTGGGGTTGGGAGTTCCTCACTGCCCTTCTTGTTTTTAGTTGCTAGCTTCCTCTAAACCTCCATCTCTAGCTAACCCAAAACTGGGCCAATTGGGCTTTACATTTTTAGTTTATTTTCTTTGAATTAACTACTAAACACACCGTTGGATCGGTGATCGGCATGGCACAAAGGTCAGTTCCGGCGCCGTTTTTGACCAAGACGTACCAGTTGGTGGATGATCCAAAGTACGACCATGTGATCTCTTGGAATGAAAGTGGTACAACCTTTGTGGTTTGGAAGACCGTGGATTTCGCCAGGGATTTGTTGCCCAACTATTTCAAGCACAACAACTTCTCAAGCTTCGTTCGCCAACTCAACACCTATGTAAGCACTTCCATTACCATTTTCCACTTTTTCATGCACCTCATGCGATCAACATATCAAACTATTCATATTCTACATCGTTGATTATATAATTAAACTCCTGTTAATTTAATTCGTAGTTTAATTAGTAGTTTGTTACTTATCAAATTAAACCACCTTTAAAAAAAGCATAAGGTAGTTTTCAAAGGGTATATATATATATATGGCTTAAGTTAAAAGGCTGAAGATTCATTAATTCGATCGGCATAGGTTCTTATTCTCTTTACAAATGTTTGCTTCACAATTAGAAGAGATGATCCGTGTGAACTCAAACAAAAGGAAAAACGTTGAAAATGATGATTCTCAATCCTATACAAATACTAGCTTGATTTATGGTTGAGTTTAGGAAGCCTCCTACAATTTCCCTTTTGAAAAATTCAACCAATCAATTCACTGTGTTGAAATTGTGACAAGCAATATTCTAAGTAATAAGGTTTGATTTTTGTCTCGGTAAAATTTATAATAATTAAGATGACATTTAATATAATTTTGTACATACGTGTCTAGTCATGTACACACGAGACTCAACTAATCTGGCAGGCGGGTGGGACCAACGTGGAAGCATCTTAACACTTCATGAGTTTAGAACCCAATTAAGATCCCTAAATCGTCTACGCTGCGCCGTTCTTTTGGGCTAAATGGGCTCGCGTGCGCCTATTGTTGTCTGCCGTGGCCCAATTTAAATATTAAAAAATATGCAAATTACAATCTTGCCCACATAATGCTTCCTTTTTTCTAATCTGACGGCGGAAAATTGAAGAATTAGTTATTCCGTAAATTTGTGTTTAATTTTGATTAGAAATTTAATTAAGCGCGTGTTTTGTTTTTTCCAGGGATTTCGAAAGACTGTGCCGGACAAATGGGAATTCGCGAACGACAACTTCCGGCGCGGGCACAAGGAACTCCTGTCCGAAATCCGTCGCCGCAAGGCGGTGACGTCATCGCCAGCGCATGTCACTGCGGTGGAGAAATCCGGTGGAGAGGGCGGAGGTCCGTCTACCCCATCGAACTCCGGCGAGGACCTGGCGTCGACGTCGACGTCGTCCCCCGAGTCGGTAGAGACGGCGGCGGCTGTGGCGGGTCAGGCGGCGGATTTATCGGACGAGAATGAGAAGTTGAAGAAGGACAACGAGGTGCTGAGCTCGGAGCTGGCGCAGACTAAGAGGCAGTGCGACGAGCTGGTGGGGTTTCTGATGGAATACCTGAAGGTGGGGCCCGATCAGATCAATCGGATCCTGCTGCAGGGGATCCGTGGGCCCACTCGTGATGACGACGATGATGATGATGACGAAAAAGAGGGATTGAAATTGTTTGGGGTTTGGCTGAAAGGGAAGGAGAACGAGAACGAGAAGAAGAAGAAGAAAACGGGACGAGATGAGAAATTGGGAGGGGGAGGTGGTGGTGGTGGGCCCCACGCAAAGAAGATGAAGACCGTGGACTTTGGCGCGGCATTGATGAAGAGCGGGAAGGTCTCCAACTAATCGGCTCAACAACCATGCCAAGTGAAGCCAAGCTAAGCTGGGTAGGTGAAATTCGGGGAGGTGCCTATGGTAAGGCGTATGCACCTGCCCGCAAATTGTTCAATATTTTTAGAAGAAAGTTTTCATAGACAAAACAAGGAATAGATAGAAGAATTATAAATCTAAAGTCGTATGTAACTCTCCTAAGGTTTGTTACTTAATTGTCTGTTGTTATATATAATAAAGATGAATGGTTTTTGTTGTACAATGAAGGCCTATGCTGGAAATAACACTTGTTAAGGAGATGGAGATCAAAGGCAAATGGTCTCTAATCTTCTTCCAGTTTCAGAACTAGAGTTTAAGATGTGCAACCAATTTTGCATGTTGGGAAAGCTTTACTGTAATAATTTTTCACTCTTTTTGTAAATGTATTTCTATTAGGGATTATTTTACTTGCTTGAGGCAACTAATTAAAAAAGTCTTTTTAGATTTCTTTTTTATTTGGTACGATGGAAAGCCTTTTTAGATTGAGAAATTCCCGTTGGAGACTCCTACATTTTTAGCCCTAGCACCAATTCCCTTATTTTTCTAATCCTTTCTTCCACTTGATATGTCTATAATAACCTTGAAATAAATACCTTATTAACACTCTAGAATTTCAAAAGATTCACCCTAGCCCATCTCTCTCTCCCATCAGGGATGGATTTAGGAATTAAAATTTGGGGGGGTTAAAAAAAATTTTGACGGTACGAAGAAATTTCATTAATAAATATAAAAGATACACGAGAAACATAGTGAGTCGTATCTCTCAAACTGCATATTTATAAAAAAAATAAACAAGAAAAAAAATATCACGATAAGAAAACAATGAAACATGTAATGCAAATATAAGATAAGTCTATAAAAATTGAACCTTGTGCTTCTTCATAACACAGAAATTTTTAATTATTGAATCTATATCTATACTATCAGAAAGTTCTTTTTTTAATATTAAAAATCATATAATAAATAAGAAACTTCTCATCTATCTTGTTTCGAAACTGAGTTTTAATAATCTTCAAAAATTAAAATTCTTGCTCCATTGTTGTAGTAGAAACATAAAGAGTCAACCTTAGGCAAATCAATCTATAAATCATGAGGAAGAATGCAAACTTTATTATTTCAACTAATTTTCAACATTATAAATAGATTATAGAAAGATTAGTACAATTGACTTAATAGTATAGATAAGTTATAAATAGATTAGTATAAATAACCTTTACATAGAGAGCAAGCAGTGGCGAGAGATGACTAAGAAGACAAGAAGAGTACTAATGTTTAATTTTGTTTGGTCAAAAAAAATAAAAAGTATTAAACCAACTAGCTAAGAGACTAGTAGAAAACTTTTTTTTTTTTAAATTAGGTGGGCTGCCTTCATCAATAGGTGTACTACTACAAAAAAAAAAACTTGGGGTGGGCTATAGCCCTCCTAGCCCACAATGTACATCCGTCCCTGTCTCCCATCCAACCTCTTCCAGAATTGGTGTTGCATCAAACCCACATCTCATGACCTTTCATTGCATTCCCATGATGTGCTCATGACTGATTCATGCACATTGATATGATTTCTCAATATTTAAGTACTAAACAATGTTTATTTTTGCTATAAACACGGGCAAGGCGCTTTTAACGTGCCAATGACTCATTCATACACATTGATATGATTTCTCGATATCTTGGAACACTTAACAATGTTCTTTTTTGCTTCAAACATGGAAGAATGTGAGTCTATAACATGCACATGCTGGCCTCCCGTTATGTCTAGCAAGGGCGTTGCAAGAGAAAGAGAGATGCACTAGCGGTAAATTCAACCACGTCCAGTGAGTCGGATGACTCTGTGCAAGGAGTGGGTCAGACCTTGGGGTCGGCTTCAATGGTAGGTCGATGGGTCGGGGTATTGGATGATGCTAGTTTATTTATTTAATTTTCTTTTATTTTTTTATGTTGGTGAGGTAATTTGGGAATGTCGGACATGTTTAGTGAGAAATTAAAAAGTAGCACTCTAACTTAAAGACATGAGGTATAGAAAAAACATGGTGTATGTAATTGAAAGGTGAGTTCACCTCATAATTTTTGTCGAAAAAAATTAAATATGGTCCTTCAGCATAAGTGCGTGCATTACTGAATTCTGTTTGAAAATTGAAGACACAATTACTCGTTCCAAATTATAGGTCCAAACTGTAGTGGAATATAGAGAAACTGAAGATTCGCCAAAATACATAGGTCCAAATTATGAGCCCAGATCCAAGGTCGGTCCATTCAAACAAAGGTCACTGAAAGCCTGAAACGTTGCGTTTTTGTCATGTAATTCAGTAACTGTGTCGAGGTTGTTATAATTATCAGAGTACGGACAAGAAAATGCAGTGAGTCATTCACTGCTCAATGAATGGTTGTAATGTTCCGCCATATTTTACACTCTCCACCATCTCCCTCTTCTTCTTTGCCTTCATCAACACTACTCTCAAGGCCCTGCCTCTGCTTCTCATCCGCATCATCTGCCATGCACCCTCACAATCAGGACGGGCAAACAAAGTTCAAGGAGTTCCCCTACGTGTCGGCCCCACACAAGAAGCTCATGGTGGACCTTGTATCGACGGTGGAGACGCGCCTCGCCTCGCAGCTCCTCCCTTGTTCCCTCCCTCCCGACGTTCAGTACTACCAGAACCAGACCGGAACCGCCCATGCGTCCCTCCACATCAGATCCGGCCTCAACTCCTCCCCTGTAAAACTTTCTCAATCTCTCTCTCTCTGTTTCCTATAGACTATAGTTATTTTTATGTGTGATTTTAATGGTGCTGACTTGGGCATTTCATTTATTAAGTGAGAAATTTGCTCAATTTATGGTTCTACATCTACTTAACAATGTGTGATTATGGGACTAATTTGGGTCCATTTCTATGGTGATTTTGGAACACTTTTTCTGGGATGAAAAATTGGACTTACAGTGGTTTCAGTATCGTACCCATGTACTAATGCAAACTCACAACCCTGTTGTATGCTTTCTCTGAGTGAATCAAAGTGCTTTCTACTCCAAAATGAAACATTAAGTTAAGCATACCTCTATAAGAATAATCCATTGAATTAGGAATTGGGTTTTTCACTAGATGTCACAGAAAACAACTCGAGCATATATACACTTGGTTTTACTTCTGAAGTTTGAAAATTTCTGAAGTCCCTTTGAGTCGCACAAATGGTTTAGGAAAGTGAAGATTTTCTACCTCTTAATTATGAACATTTATGTAATTTTCAGATTGATTTCATATTGGGAAGTTGGCTGCACTGTGAGCTACCAACAGGTGGAGCACTGAACATTACAAGTCTCTCATCCTATCTAAACCCCTCCACAGATGCCCCAAACTTTCTCTTTGAGCTCATCCAGAGCTCCCCAACATCCCTAGTCCTCATCCTCGACTTGCCTCCTCGAAAAGACCTCGTCCTCCATCCCGACTACCTCAAGACCTTCTACGAAGCCACCCAATTGGACACACAGAGACAAGTGCTTGAGAAAATTGCTGGGGTCACTCCTTACTTCTCCTCATCACTCTACATCCGCAGTGTTGTGTCCCCGACCGCCATTATGGTTCGTGTGGAAGCAGCGGCAGGCTTGGAGGAGATCATAGATAATCATGTTGGTCCTGTTGCGAAGGAAGTTCTGGGCATTTGGTTGGATCAATGTGCTTGTGGGAAGAGAGAAGTGGGAGAGGATGAGAGAGCTTGTTTGAAGAAGAGGGATGATTTGATCAAGAGGAAGACTATTGAGGTTGATTTGGGCTCGAATTTTCCGAGACTGTTTGGGGCTGATGCTGCAGCCCGAGTATTGGGAGCTATTCGGGAAGCTTATGGGGTATGATATGATAATTGGATCAGTGTATATGATAACATACAGGACTGATATCATTCAATAATGATTAATGGGCAAGTCTAATATGTGTGTTTATATTACAAAAATACTAGGATCTTCAAAATGAATTGTCATTTGAATAAAACCACACTAGCTTATTCCATCTTTACCACATGATGTAACCGTTTGGTCAAAGTTCAATGAATGAGTTAGCATTGTGGTTGTTTTATCAAAAATAAAAAAAAGTGTAAGCGTTCTACTCTAATGACAAAAAAGTTGGGAACAATCCTGGTCAGCTTCTTGTATAGCCTTACTTCAATTTGCCTGAACCAGCAATTTTGTAAATTTAGGAAGACAAGCAGTTTGGAAATCTCCAAGGCACATTTTCAGCTTAGAGTCGACTTGATGATACCACCATGGCGCCCACGAGGTGCAGCAGCAGCCTTAGGCATTCGGTTAAGGTAGAAAAACCAATGAAGAATGAAGAATAGAACAATAAAAAATAGAGAAAAATTTGCATACACTTACACTCTCACATATAACTAATATGTGACCATATATATTCCTTGTATAAAATTTTTTCTTACAATACGTATATCCACTTGGACAAACTTTTAAAATAAAACAGCCTCAGGCTAATCTTGCCCTATCCAGTTGGACCTTACAAAATAGGGTAGGCTCATCCCAAAGAGCATGGCCTTCAAGCTAGGCCCAACTTAATCAGTTCAGTAACAACCACATCTTTTCTCTATGAATATAATTGATGAACAATCAACATAACTTGTTGACAGCCATCATCTAGGTGAGAAAAATGATTACAATTAATACAGCTTATTATTAAGCTTTTACTATTAAAACAAGGCAATAAGAACTAATATTAGTTATACATAAATGAATGGCAATTAGATAATAGAAATTAAAATATTTCAATTTTAATATAAAAGAATGACAATTAGGCAATTGGAATTGAATTATTTAATTGACACTCCTTTCTATGCAGCTAATGTTAGTCCTTATTTTTCATTTTTATTGTAATGATTTTCAGAAAAGCTCTAAAATTCGATCCAACTTTAGGAATATGATATTTTGTTTACAACATGCATACATGATTAAAAATAAAATTCACATATATCAACGTTGAAAATTACTCTTACTTGTGGTGGAGACTCGAGATTGTGCCTAACATTTCGCTTATCAAAGTGGTATTAATTGATCAAAAATCAAATGACATCTTTGCCCCCAAAGTGATAAAGCCATTAAGTTTCAAATCAATGACAAGGTTATTTACCAAAGGGATATTCAAGGACAAGGCCGGAACATTTCATTTCACTATCTAGCACCGCTTTGTACCATCCACGTACAGCAAAATCGGATGGTGACAGGCACCTGACGTCCCAACCGTTGAGATTGACATATCGAGCTTACCGTAGTCGACACTAGGGACCGTCCACGTGGATGGGCCCCGATTACCGTACTTTTCACGCCTGCACCGCAGACTTAAGGGCCCACATGATTAGGCATAAGAAATTACACAACTTTACAAAATTATAACATAAGAAATTAAGGGATTAGATATGTTAAAAGCATTACACGATCGACTTGTCTTAGATGTGTTTATCAATATATATTGAAAATATTCTTTTGTTGGATAATTGTTTATTTGAATTGTTAACTAGATTGATTCTTGACTAAATATGTTATTTGAAGTTTTTGAAATTAGTACAAATGGTGAGTAAGTGTGATAAGAATTAAGATTATGCTAAATTTAGAAATTGATTCTCTCCTATATAAAAAAAATATGTTATATATTCGAATTTAGAGCAGGCATAGACGAAGAGTTCACCATGACCTCCCCCCACCCAAAAATTTTTTCAAATACAAAATGTAATACATGTAAATAGCATTTAGTAAGAAAAGAAAAGTTTATATTAAAGTTAGTACTGGAAAAATCATATATTTCTAATGTTTTTCAATTTTTATTATTATTATTATCATTTATTATTTCTTTGTTATATATGTAAGTATATGACGTAATGAAATTAACCAGGTAACCCTAGTAAAGATATTTTAGAATCTACCAGAGAATTGAGAGGAAACTTAAGGTTTATCCAATAAAAATAAAAAAGTCTCTCAAACAACTTAGAAAATCCTTAAATATGTTTTCTATAACCCTAGGTAAAAATGATTTCATAAATAAGGCCCAAGAGCTATAACAAATCAAAATAAAATAAAGGCGAAAATAAATAAAATAGTCAAAAACTTTAAATGCTGTTTTGAGGCCCTAAACGACTCCGGATGTTCGAAAAATCCCATTAGTCACAGCAAAATTGTGAGTTGCACTTTTCTCGCGATTCTTTTCAATTTGATAAATAAATCGATCATATTCTAACTCCAAAGCTCCGAATAGTGAAAATCAAACTTTATATTTTCGTGAATTTTGATTTTCTAACTACTCTTCGAAATTCACTATCATCCATTCTACATCACTATATTTCTCATAAATATAAATATGATATAGCAATGCCTCTTGAATTATAAATAAAATATATCAATATATACTTCATTTTGCCTCTGAACAAATAATTTGGCTCTCACGCTTTAAAGTGCTCCCAACTACCGTTTATTCTGTCAAAATTTCATTACTTTCAACACATACCACACAGTTTGACTTACTACTTTTTCAAGCTTATACTTTATATTTTAGCCCTCAAACTAAAAATCCAAGCTTCACCTCTTAAGGCTCTTATGCATGCATGTACCACACATTTTCAATAGTCTGATAATACACAGAAATATATTTAAACAAGATGTGACAAGATACTACTATAATTAATGAGTAAATAGTCATTTTGGTCCCCAGACTATTACACTTGTATCAGTTTGGTCTCCAAACTTCTAATTTGGAAAATTAAGGATTCTGACTTTTTCAATTTTGCCAATTGAGGACTTTTTCATCAATTTAGACATTTTTATCCAAGTTTAGCAAAAAATAAAGAAGAAAAAAATGATGCATTAAGAAAAAAAAGTAAGATTTAACTAAAATAAACCATTTTATACTCAAAAAGGACTTTACATGGTACTATAAAAACATAAAATTGCATAAAAAATGTGCAAATTGATGAAAAGCCTTTAATTGACAAAATTGAAAAAGTTAGAGTCCTTAATTTTCTAAATTAGAAGTCTGAGGACCAAACTGATACAAGTGCAATAGTCTGGAGACCAAAATGACTACTTACCCGTAATTAATATATGGTCTATCCTATATGTTAAGACTCTTTCAAACATTGTATTTCACTAAATGAAAAGAACAAGAAAAAAGAAAGAAAAAAAGATGTATTCTTAATTGCCAATATGCATGTCGTCCACTCAATTCATTTTAGTGATCGATCGAAAATACAAATAAAAAAGTCTAGTCATCTGCTCTAGAGAATTCCCTTTCAAGTGTACGTGGGATTCCATATTTAAGCTTAATTGTAGAATAAGTCGGATAGGTCCACTCCATGTAATTTTTCAATAATCCGAACTATCTATTTTTTAGGTCTTTATTTTTATATCATCCTTGCAAAAAATTAGCCAAATTGAAAATTATTTACCTCTCTAACTTTGATCAAATAAATAAACAGTTTCATAAAAAATATTTGGTTTGTCTATTTGTTTGATCAAAATTAGATAGGCAAATAATTTCTGATTTGGCTAATTTTTTACAAAGATAATCTTTGAATAAAAATTTAAAGATTAGATAATTCGAATGATTGAATATTATATAAAGTAATGAGATTCCACATTGAAGGATTATGTATATATGTATGACAACAAAAACTTAAAAGTGATTTGTAACCCATTTGAAAGATTTTAATGTGCATATATGTATTGGTTGCGCAATAAGGGCAATAACTCATTGGCTGGGACGTAGTGTCCACTGAAATTGGATGGCAGCAGACAATTAATATAGGTGAACTCACTTGTCAGTTGTCACTACCGGCCTATAGCTACGTCCTATATAATGATCGTAACACCCATCTTTCATTTCCAGTAACTCACACACAAGCTAGCCCACACTATCCTGAATACTTTACTGCATTTTCGAAATATGAGTGGTTTTCTTGTCTTCTGTTTTCTCTTTGCCCAACTCTTATTCATTATACTTGGAAAGAAAATGAGAAAAAGGAAACCCAGATCAGAAAACCTACCTCCAGGTTCAATGGGATGGCCATACTTAGGAGAAACCCTGCAACTCTACTCTCAGAATCCAAATATATTCTTTGCCAATAGGCAGAAAAGGTATCTCATCATGTGTTTCTGGTAAACTCTCTGCTTAATTAATTTTCAAGGACAAACGATCGATCTGCCCGGGTTAAGTCTTGGACTTGTTCCTACTTATTTAACGTACATGCAGTAATTAATGCTATAGGATCACCAGATATGCATTTTAATTTTAATAAACTGTCATATCATCTTACTTAATAACTTAAATTTGTACATATATGATTTTCACAGGTATGGAGAAATTTTCAAGACCCACATACTTGGGAACCCTTGTGTGATGCTGTCGAGCCCCGAGGCAGTCAGGTTTGTGTTAGTGACTCAGGCACACTTGTTTAAACCGACATACCCTCAAAGCAAAGAAAAATTAATTGGTCCCTCAGCACTGTTCTTCCACCAAGATCACTACCATGCTCAAGTGAGAAGATTAGTCCAAGGATCATTGTCCTTGGATGTCATCCGGAACTTGGTCCCCGATATTGAAGCCCTTGCCATATCTACCTTGGACTCATGGTCTGGCCAAGTTGTTAACACCTTTTATGAACTAAAGAAGGTAGGCTAATAATTAATTTAATGTTCGAAACGACGTACTTAGTTATAATTAACATTAGCATATATAGACAATATAAGCAAAAGATCAATCATGCTCATATATATAATTAAAGGACTTAGTATGAGGAATAAAGTGAGAGACATTACATTCAATGATTGAATCAATACCTAAATTTAGAATCAACCCCTATCTAATAAATGTAATTGTCTACTAATATAAGTACTAATACATGTACTTAACAATATATATGAAATTTTATGGGGTTCTGAATTAATATCAATCCTACTTTATATGGCAGTTCACTTTCGATGTTGCTGTCTTGTTTATCTTTGGTCACTTGGACAATCACCATACAGAAATGATGAAGAAAAACTACTATACACTCGACAAAGGTTACAATTCCTTTCCTACAAACCTACCTGGCACTTCATATAATAAGTCGGTCTTGGTAAGCAACTATATTAATGCCATGATCATCAGTTTAAAATTTTTAATTATTTTAAATAACTATCTGATCAGAAGGTAATTAATCAAATTAAGCTTACTATCTTTTCCTTTTGCATGTGATCGATGTTCAATATTCTTTTACGTACAATATCTTTGTGGGGATATATATATGCATGGAATCTAAATGAACTGTTTAAGGCAAGGAGAACGCTGAATTTAATTCTTAGTGACATAGTAAAAGAAAGAAAGGAAAATAAGTTGGTGAAAAAAGATCTGTTGGGCAGCCTATTGAACTTCAAGGATGAAAAGGGACAAACCTTGACACACAATCAAATCATTGACAACATCATTGGGGTATTGTTTGCTGCTCAGGACACCACAGCCAGTGTTCTAACTTGGATTGTCAAATACCTTCACGATGACTCAAAGCTTCAAGAAGCTATTCAGGTTAGAGTTAATCAAATACTAATAACATATATGACCTCTTTTCTATCCAAATTTATTAAGTGTACGTGGATTATTTTATGTTCTTAATGAGAATTGATTACCATTAATATAGATAGAACAAAAGGCAATTTTTGAATCAAATGATGGAGGAAACAATTCGCTGAGTTGGGCTCAAATTCGCAATATGTCTTTTACAAGTAGGGTACGTATATTGTGTTGATGTGATACAACAAAATAATAAAATATAAAAGATGTAAGTAGTCATTGTTTGTGGGATCTATATATATCACTCATATCAGTTACTAAATTATATAAGTCTCACAACCGTAAGTAATTCTTATGATTGGCCTTATCTTATTTTTCTTGTAAATATCTGATTAGGCTATAAAGGAGAGCTTGAGGATGGCAAGCATCATCTCTTTCACGTTTAGGGAAGCTGTTGAAGATGTTGAATACAAAGGTAGGCTACAAGAATTAATTAATGGTCTCATAACTCTCTTGCCAATGGATTAATGTTCGTATTTAATTATTGGGTTAACTTTTATGAATTCCGATATACTTACATGTACCCGAAAAAAAAAACTAAAAAAGAAACTAGTGGCAAGTTTACCATGCACGTACACAAATCGATCGATCATTGCAGCCATGACAATGACAGTCAATTAGCTTAGCTTCACTGTCCATGTTGAAAACTGACAGTACTCTGAAAATGGAAAAATCCAACTCAATTATATTAAGAAAAAGTACACCATAATTTCCTGACCACAGATATATATTCCCCCTTTTTTTTTTCTGGTGTATATTTTTCTTAGAATTAATATTGTCAATGTCAAAAATCATTGATAAATAGTAGTATAGTACTGCTCTCCTCTGCTAGCTAGTGAGACCCATAATTACAAGAACCCCACTCTTATAGATGCCATACGACTAGCTCAAGTCTTTTTCGAACCCAAAGAATACGAGGCTTCTAGATTTTAGACCTTCAAAAATGTATAAAGATATTTCAATAAAGAAGTTTACCTTAAAAAATGTTACATTAACTTGGATTAGTTATATTAATTGGACATACAGGGTACTTAATCCCAAAAGGATGGAAGGTACTGCCTTTGTTTCGGAACATCCATCACAATGCAGATTTCTTTATTGACCCACAAGAATTCAATCCATCAAGATTTGAGGTATGGAAATATATCTAGCTTTTGCATTCTTCTATTTTCTTTCTTAATTAAATAATTGAGTTTCTAACTCTAGTTCATTTATTGCATCGATCAAGAATGGAATAAAACCCAATACATTCATGCCATTTGGCAGTGGACTTCATACGTGTCCAGGAAATGAAGTTGCCAAGCTAGAGATGCTTATTGTTATCTACCACCTTGTTAACAAGTTCAGGTAATTAAGTCAGCATCAATATTTCAAGATCAACTGAGACCATATATTAATATTCTGGTCATCAAAGTGGGATAGTGTTATGCTCTCTACCGCGACACACAGCATGTGGTCTTATAAATCATATCAATTAGTTAATACCAAAAGCTAGCATGATCCATTTATGAGGGACACGTACGTACACATACATGTCCACACCAACGTAGGCCTGCAAACAATTAGGCATGTAAGTACATGCAACATCGTAAAAAAGACATCTAACTTTCTATGCCATGCTCTACACAGCAAAAAATTGAACCAACAAGAGCCAAGTCATATATATATCTAGAAATACTATAACAGAAGAACCAAAATAATTTATAATTACTTCCTGAAATTTACAAATTTGTTAATCCTAGCTAGTTTAATCGAACGAGATTAATACATGGAAAATATTATAAAATTAGTATATTGATCGAAATTTGTTTACCTTTTGCAGGTGGGAAGTAGTAGGGTCCGGTGGTGGGATTCAGCATGACCCATTTCCAGTACCTCAGCAAGGACTTCGGGCCAAGTTTTGGAAAGAATAATATTCCCTCACCTGCCATGGATGACAAGGCTTGCTAGCAGGAGAGGAAAGGAAACTGCATATATATATATATATATATTCATTCTATACAATAATGGCACCTATATATATATATACTACTTCTTCTACATCATATATGAAATTCCCTAGTTAGATCACTAAACAAGCCTAGAGCAGAGAGTGAATAGGCTTTAACAACAATTTACCCAATTTTAATTTTACCAAGTTGATTAATTAAGCAGCGGATTAAAATCAACTAAAACTGATCAATAAAACAATCAAACAACCAAACAAAGAACACAGATATTTGTTGACGCAGAAAACCCTCAACTGAGAAAAATCGCGGGACCTAGTCCAGATAAAAAATCTACTATGATACCTGAAAAGTTACAACCAATGACTCGATCCGAACTAATCTAGCTTCCTTGGAAAAGTAAAACTGACCTCACGCCACTTGTATCTCTTCGATCACTTGAATTGAGTAGAGACCTTCTTGCCAACGCCTTGAAGACCAAAGCTCACGAACTCGACTTCAACCTTGATGCTCGAGTTCAACCAAAGATGGAGGATGTATAAATGAATGTGATAAATTGAATAGATTCACAAGGAACAATCTATTCAACGTATCTATGTTTATGCACGATGAACTATCCTATATGATTAGTGTTTATGCAAAGAGAATGTTCATAGAATCAATAAAAGCCTCACACACTCAACCCTAGAATGCACAATCTCTCAAATTGTATAATATATGTGAGTTGCTTGATTTAAGATTAAAGCAATTTATTTATAAGAGACAAACCTTAATAAACTAGGAAACAAAACATAAACCAATTAGGAAAGATATGGGAATCAATTAGGCCTTTTAAAACCTTTAAAAACTGAGATTAAAAACACAAAATCGTAAAAAAATCAAGCGTAGGACCGGTCCTCTAAAGCATGGGATCGGTCTTCTGGAAGTCAAAAAAAAACAAGCCACTGTAGGACCGATCCTCTGATCCATGGGATCGGTCCTCTGACTCGTAGGACCGGTCCTTTAATCCGTAGGACCTATCCTCTGATCCATAGGATTGATCCTCTGATCCATGGGATTGATCCTCTGAGACCAAAAACATTTTTTAAACAATTTTAAACATCTTTTTTCAAACCCAAAGAGATTAAAACACATTTAAAGGCATATGAATGAATTTCTAATCACCTAGAATGCATGCATAGTCTCTAAGACAAATTGCCTTGATCCTAATAGGAATTGAACATTGAGATATGGCTTGATTAACACTTGAACCTCAAATCTTGCTTCACTTTAAACGACAAATAAAACCAACAATTGACTCACTTAATCTAAACTAATATAGTACTTACAAAGTGATTGTTTTGTCGTTAGGAAATAGCCAATTACACAAAATTACATTAACAATATATAGAAGGCCCCCTCTAATTTGATAATACTCCTTGTATCCATGCATGCAATCCGTTTCGATCTGTATCTCACTACTATATGAATATTCAAAACTGTTTTTTGGGTTACATGCAAAAGTATTTTTCAGAGAAGTACCTATCATTTGCTCCTTCATAATAGCGATTCCAAGTGAAGATTCAAGTATAGCACTAAGGGTTTTAATGAAATTGTTTTTTTATTTTTATATTCTAATAAAAGTACTATTAACAAAAACGCTGCTGGCCGGATATATAGCATGTCTAGTTTCCTGCAAAAATATTCCAATCAAGACTGTAATTCTGTTAATTTCAGTCAAATAGAAATCAGGCCATGGCCATGCACGTTTGGGGTTGTTGTTTTGAAACTAAAAGCAGCTTTCTCTCACAATTCTAGATTAGTCACCACAGCTTTAATGTTTTGTAGATAAAGTGAAATTAAGTGTCTTTTTCTCACAATTCAAGACCTCCCACACCACAGTTTTTGAAAACATCTATCTACTTGCTTTTCAAAGCTGTTGTGGATGAAAGTTGCTTTTGCATTTACATTATACACAAGTTCTAACACTTTTACATTAAAATTTACTAAAAACTTTTATTCTTCTTTTTACACTCACAACACTATAGTTTATCAAAAACTAAATTGCTTTATTTCACAACTGATTATACTTCAGAGAGCTGACTATTGCCACAATAAGATCAACGTAAAAAGTTATTTGTATGCACCTATATATAGTAATTTTTAAAATGCAGTATTAAACGTACAGCCTACTTAATTCATAAAGATAAGATTCAAAATTAAGAAACGAGAAAAAGTCCGATACTAAAGCTATCCGGCCCAAGTAAAACTGGGCTAACAAAACTTAGCCAACAGCTCGAAAATGTCAAGTTAAACATAGAACAAGGCCTATTAGACATTAATTTTTCTGGCCCAATCTGTCCAAGGTTTCCCAAACATATATGACCTTTCCCAAAATATATTTTCAACTTCAAACACAGAGCTTCTGAGCTTGTGGGGAAGAAAGATCAAACTCATCCAAAGAAGACAACTTTCTTCGACTTTCATATTTAACGCGTCGCCAAATGGTAAGCTTTCCAAAGCAATTTCCAGCGTCAAATTTCAATCTTTATAAGTTCTTTTAGCGCAAGTTTTGTTTAATCAGATTTTGGGAATTGCATGCTTAATGATGTGAATTGTCTTGAGAGATATGTGAATTGAAAAACATGGATCTGGGAATTTTGAGCTAACATGTTTTGGGTGGTGGGTTTGGCTGTGGCTGACTTAGTTTGTTTGTTGAATTTGGTATTTGGTGTGTAGGCAAGCCTTTATAGAGGGTCCTCTATGAAAAATAAACCCAGAGCGCGATATCATGGGTTAAACCCACAAAAGAGACAAGAGATTAAAGAAGCATTCGAGTTGTTCGACACTGATGGCTCAGGTAATTGAAACTTAGTATTTGATGATTAAGGATTTTAAGGGTATTTTGTTGTTGGTTTGTCTTGTCTTCTGTATAAGAATCTTTGATTAGTTTCTTAGTTTTTGATGTGGACCATGTTGTGTTATTCAGGCACTATTGATTCCAAAGAGCTGAATGTTGCCATGAGGTATGAATATCTCTTCTCATTCTTATCTCATGCTCTGTGAATTTCACGCATAAAACTGATGTGTTTTGTCATGACAGGGCTCTCGGTTTTGAGATGACGGATGAGGTAACGTTACATATCCACCCATGTACTTGTTTGTGTTTTGTGTGACACTCACTTGTTAAACTTGTCTCTGCGTTATGTGTGACATTCACTTTTTAAACTTCTCTGTGTCTGTGTGTATTTAGATTTATATATGATTTATATATGTGAACACATATGTGTGGTTTATCCAGAAATTATATAGGTAATGTCTTTATCTAAGTTGGCTCCTGGACTTCTCTATTTTCTGGTCTCCCAGATTGTTTTCTCATTTCTACACTCTAATGTCTTCATGTCTGTTCATGTTCTCTGAAATCTCATCCTTTCTAATGTATTTGTTATGTCAACCATTTTTGTTTCCTCTTAGTTTTTTATTGTAAGCTCCTATATGGACATTTCAGCATCTGAATTTCTTGAGTCATCGTAGCTTTCTTTTTGCTTGAATTTCTACTTTTGGTACATTGACTGAATGGCTAACATATTGCTATGTTGTTTCATTCCAGCAAATTACTCAAATGATTGCAGATGTTGACAAGGATGGCAGTGGTGCTATTGACTATGATGAATTTGAGCACATGATGACAGCCAAAATTGGAGAAAGGGACACAAAGGAGGAACTCATGAAAGCATTCCAAGTCATTGACCAAGATAAAAATGTATTGTTTTGTTTTTAAATATTTTAGATTTGCATTAATGTGTAGTTTTGTTTTCTAAATATTAGACTTGTTTCGATCTGTCAGTACCTAATTCCCTTTCTTTTTTTTTCCCCTAACTTGAATTTAGGGAAAGATATCTGCTGCAGACATTAAGAAAATTACAAAGGAATTAGGTGAGAACTTCACTGACAGAGATATTCAAGAGATGATTGAGGAAGCAGACCGAGATCGTACGTACTTAATTATAGCAAGGATCATTTTTTTTTTTTCCTTCAAATTTTTTTCATATGGGCTTTTTGCAATCATCTAGTACCATTTTGCTAATTTTATAGGTTATGACTTGAAATACAGGTGATGGAGAAGTTAATGCTGAGGAGTTCATCAAGATGATGAATAAAACAACATATGGACATTAGAAATCAACAAGTTTTAGCCTTCTGCATGATGTTGAGAGCCTGATCTTATTCAGAATTATCTTGTGATGTACTTGTAGCAATGAACAGACGCCTCTTTTTTCACTTTGACATTGTTTTGCAGAATGATAAATTGTACATGTCTGTAAAATTTTATCTACTTGAAATTATGACACATACAATCATGGTTGATGGTGTTTTTCCTTGAAAAAGGAGAGTATTTTGGTGTAATATATTGTGGCTACTAACTGAAAGCATATTAGCATAATTTTTGTGCTTTCTGCTTTCTGCTTTGTGGATTAGTAATTCCTTGCAAATTGATTTTCATAATTATGGTATATCTTTTCCGTGCAATCAAAACAAAAATTTGCGATGGGGTCTCAATCAAGACATGGTTTTAAATTAGTAAGAAGTATAGAGAAATGGCACATGGGTTTCACGAATCACGATTTACAAATGACAGTTGTTAGTTTTTCATCAACGTTTGGGCTTCAAAAAAACAAAAAAAAAACAGAAGGTACATATATTGGCGGCAAACCCAGAAGACTAAACGTAGAGCATCAACGGTTAGCTTGGTTTTGAGTCTTACACTCACCTGCATTGTCTCTCCATCTCGGAGCTTTAATGGAAGAATGGCATTCTTCTTCCGACTCCTTAATACCCTTTCTTCTCCTCCGTCAATAATCTTTTTTGTCAGACATAAACATTATTCAATCAATTCCAAAACCACACACTTCCTTCGTCTGCTAAAGCTGTGCCAAACCAGCAAAGACTTGAAGCCCCTCAAGTCCCTTCTCATAGTTCATGGACTAATTAACGACGGGTTTCTGATAGAGCAATTTGTTAGGTCCTGTTTTCATCTGGGTGCTTCACATTTAGCTCTCTCTGCATTCCAACAAAGAAAAAGGCCTAGTCTTGGCTTGCAGAACCTTATAATCAGGTGCCTTTGCAATCATGGCTTATACCAAGACCTCATGTATGTCTATCTGAATTCCCGGGTTTTAGGTTGCCCTTCTGATGACTTCACGTTTCCGTTTGTCATTAAAGCGTGTGCGGCTCTGGGTGCTATTGAGATTGGAAAAGAGGTTCATGGTGTTGTACTCAGAACTGGGTTTGAGCAAAACCTTGTTATACAGACTGCTTTGGTTGATTTTTACGCAAAAACTGGTTGTATGGGGTTGGCACGGGCACTGGTTGATAAAATTCCGCAACCAGACTTGGTTCCTTGGAATGCATTGATTGCCGGTTATTCGTTGAATGGATTTGATTGGGAAGCTTTTGACGTTTTCAGGCAGATTCATTTTATGGGGTTGAAGCCAAATTTGAGCACTCTGGCTAGCATCATTCCTGTTTGCACTCGTTTGGGTTGTACTTGTGCCGGTAAGTCCCTCCATGGCTTTGCTGTCAAAACTGGATACTTGTTGAGTGATTTTCTGGTTCCTGCTTTACTTTCAATGTACGCTGGGGCTGAGGATTTATGTGGTGCTTGGAAATTGTTTGATTCTGTACTGGAAAAGAATGTTGTTGTTTTGAATGCTATGATTTCTGCATACACACAAAGGAAAAAGCCTATGTCAGCTTTTGAGATGTTCCGATGTATGCTACAAGTTGGCATACAGCCAAATTTGGTCACTTTCGTGTCCATTGTTCCCTCATGTGAGAATTCCAGTAGCATTTCTTTTGGTGAATCTGTTCATGCTTGTGTAGTTAAACATGGATCAGACAATCAACTTCCTGTACTAACAGCCCTTGTATCAATGTATGCCAAGCTTGGAAATATTAATTCATCAAGGTATCTTTTTGAACAAATGCCTAGTAAAAGTGTTCTTTTGTGGAATTCAATGATTTCTGGGTACGCATACAATGGGATATGGGATTTAAGCCTGGCTGTATTTCGTGAAATGCAGTTTTCAAGATTTGATCCCGATGCAGTCTCTATTATTAGTGTACTTTCTGCATGCTCCAAACTTGAGGCTGATTTGCTGGGTAGGTCTGCTCATGCATTTAGTATAAAAAAGGGTATCCACTCAAACCTCAATCTGTCAAATGCACTGTTGGCATTCTACTCTGATTGTCATCACCTCTCCTATTCTATTACTTTGTTTCATAAGATGCCTAAAAGAAATGCCGTAACATGGAATACGTTGATATCCAATTGTGTACACCACAGAGAAATGGAAATGGCAGTTGCTCTTTACCGTCAGATGCAGAAAAAGGGCTTCAAGTTGGACTTGATCACCCTGATAAGCATACTCCCTAGTTTCAGTGAGAAGAAAAACTTAGGGCAAGGAATGGCTATTCATGGTTACGTTATAAAAGATGGGTTTGTTTCTGATATTTCTCTGGTTAACTCACTTATTAGCTTGTACTGTAGTTGTGGAGACCTTGATGCTGGGAGGTTACTTTTTGAAGTCATGCCAAAAAGGAGTGTGGTGTCTTGGAATGCTTTGATTACTGGCTTCCGAAACCAGAATTTACAGAATAAGGTTTTGGTTTTATTTGGTGAAATGATAAAGGATGATGAGAAGCCAAACTATGTAACTTTGCTGAACTTATTGCCTGTATGCTACACCCAGTTACAGGGTAAGTCTATCCATGCTGTGGCAGTTAGAACAGGCTTAGAAACCACTATCCTTACATCACTTATATTCATGTATGCTAGATTTGACAACATTAATTCATGTCTCTTACTGTTTCAAATGGGAAAAATGGAGGATATTTCTTTGTGGAATGCCATTATGTCTGTGCACATACAAACCAAAAATAGCAAGATTGCAGTTGCCTTATTCTGTTGTCTGCTTCAGATGGGATTGGAACCTGACAATGTAACAGTACTGAGTTTAGTTTCTGCATGTGTTCAACTAAATAGCCTCAATCTTGCTAATTCTGTAATGGCTTACATCATGCACAAGGGCTTTGACAAAGATCTGGTTATCAGCAATGCGCTGATAGATTTGCACACAAGATGTGGTAACATATTGATTGCAAGAAAGCTGTTTGAGAGGTTGGTTGAAAAAGATGCTGTCTCTTGGAATGTGATGATTAATGGATATGGCTTGCATGGGGACGGTGAAGCTGCCCTTGATCTTTTCTTGAAGATGGAACAGTCGGGGTTAAAACCTAATGGCATTACTTATTCAAGTATTTTATCAGCCTGCAGCCATTCTGGCATGGTTGAGCAAGGCCTTTTGGTATTCAACTCTATGGCAGAACATGGGATATCACCCCAAATGGAGCACTATGCTTGCATGGTGGACCTGCTCGGACGAACAGGTAACTTGACTGAGGCTTATGGCATTGTTAGGGAACTTCGCTGTAAACCTTCAATAAGCCTACTTGAGTCTTTCTTGGGTGCTTGTAGAATCCATGGGAATGTTGAACTTGGAGAAAAAATTGGTAAGATGCTCTCTGAATTGGACCCGGAAAATTCAAGATCACATGTTATGCTTCACAATATCTATGCAGCAGCTGGGAGGTGGACAGATGCCGATAGAGTAAGGTCTGAGATGGAAAAAAGAAAATTGAGAAAAATACCTGGATTTAGTCTTCTCATTGGAGACAGATAACACGATGACGAATTTTATCGAGGTCTTCTAGGGGTAAATGAAAACCAAATGAAGAATCTCCTATGGAGATTATTATCATATGCCGGGCAGAAGGGGGACTTAATTTGAAGACTGTCAGAAGCAGCAACCTTAATTGGCAGTTCGTGCTACAACTCCACAAAGCCTCATCAAACATTAATTGTTGGGAGAAGTAAGAAGCACCCCAGAAGTCTTGAAGGGGCGATTTATTCGGCTCAATGTTACCTTACTACTAGGATCAGGTCTTGTGAAAAAGAGACACCATAAGAGCTTACTACTAGCATCAGGTGTAGCATCAGCTTACTGCTAAGTGCTAGCATCAGTTCACGTTGATTCTTCACTGCAATGGAATTGGTTTTGCATACATGATCAACCCTGCCAAATAAGGTACTTAGTTGGGAAGCCTTTGGCTTGTGAGACACCAAAAGATTACAGCTCCTACCAGCTGAAGTTAAGCCAGACAGGTGCCATATAACAAACTGTTGTAAATTTATTTGGGAGAGGTAGACCGATTGAGTGAAGAAGCTACCGGTAGAGTGGAGGTGAAATATCCAGAGCAAATATTGGGTTGAAAGAATTTCCTCTGTTTCCAATTTGTCGGTTCCATATTTGACACGTTCTAACAAGCTAAGTCAAGGCATACATTGCCAAACACATGCTTATATGAGAATTTTTGTGGCATTTGAACCCTCATGGGCCGGCGATGCTCTATCTTATTAGAGACTCCATAAAATCATTGCTATATAACTGGAAAGATAATTTTTGTATTCACGCTGCGGTGCTGCACTAAAATAGAAAGTCTGGTGTATTATTAGCCAATAGACAATAATAGAAAGCGCTTTAAAACAAAAACTGTGCCGTAATCGGTGACGTCACAGTATAAACTCAAAGCTCCAGATATCTGTGTGAAACCAAAAAGTCGGCTGATATCTCACTCTCTCACTCTCTCACTCTCTATATAAAGTTATAAACCCAAAATCCAAATCTCTCCTGCTCTTCATTCTCGATCCACATTTTACATTTGCTTATACTGATTTTCTTGACTTGTTTTTTATTCCGAAAATACCCCCAAACAACAATGGAAAGGACAAACATGCCCAGCTCGCAATATTCCAAGTACGGTCAAGGAATGCCGCAGGATCAAGAGCATTGTATCATGGTCTCTGCCCTCAAGAACGTCATCTTCGGTGGACCCCAGAACGATTCCAGCACCAATTACACGGTGCCACGCCATCGGCTCGTGGGACCCAACAGGACGAACAGAAGAAAAACAAGAAATCAGTGGAAGACGTGCTGACCTTGTCGGATGGCGACACGTGTGTGGTATGCCAAACATTGAAGAGAAAGCGAAGAAAAAGAAGTAGAAGGGAGTGCGGCAGAGGCCATGGGGGAAATGGGCAGCGGAGATTTGGGACCCACGGCGGGGGGTTCGGGTTTGGGTGGGGACATTTGAGACGGCGGAGCAGCGGCGAGGGCGTACGACGAGGCAGCCATTGAGTTTCGTGGGGACAGGGCCAAGCTCAACATGAGTAAGACTAGTACTTCTTCTACAGGAATTCACCAAAGAGTTGATCATGTCAAACCTAATCCAAGTACTGGAGAATAACCTCTCATTCATCGGATATAAATAACCTTGTGGTACAAGTATTATTTAATTAATTAATTAATTAATAAATATAAGATGTGTGCATCAATTGGGATTTGGGACTAATGTCAAAAGGTTTAATCAGTGTATTACCTTCTACTACCAACGTCGTAATGACCAATGCTTGAAAAACTTTAGTGGGGACTTTTTTGCCACCTCACTATGCTGAGTGGCAAGTTCTTCCACTTGTCAATTTTATTTTGAATTATTAACTTAAAAAAAAAAACCAATAAATCTATAAATGTTATGTAATTGGAAAAAAATAGTTGGGA
This sequence comes from Purshia tridentata, assembly GCA_003254885.1. Classification (NCBI taxonomy): domain Eukaryota; kingdom Viridiplantae; phylum Streptophyta; class Magnoliopsida; order Rosales; family Rosaceae; genus Purshia; species Purshia tridentata. The sequence continues at coordinate 52,102 of QANT01000447.1, forward strand.
GAAAGTATTTCCTTAAAAGGAAAATGTTTATGCCCCTAACTATTTTTTCTCATTCGCAATGGCATCAATTCACTTAACAGAATTTATCTTCATCTTTATCTTTCTTTGCTTTTTCTTCTCTTTTGTAAAGTTTAATATATAAATACCATATAAATTGAAAAAAGATGTTGAGAAAAAACTAGGGCAAAAGTTTGAGAATCATACATCCACCTAAATATTTGGGTCAATTGAAAAAATCTCTGACAACATTATCCTTTGAGAAGATATATGCATGCGTGGCAATAAGCAGAAGGACCTAAATTTAACTGGATTTTGACTTGAGTTGGACCGCTTGAAGTGCGGTTCGTCTGTTGACTTGACTTGGTCTAAGAACCGGGTCCAAGTGATACACGTCAAGTACCATAAGATTTTCACACAAATTGTTGATTTGATGTATACAATCAGTGCTTCGAAAATTCTATATAAAGAAGCGACTTTCTTCTTTTAATTTCTATTTTCTTTCCAGACCAGTTTCTCATTTAGAATTTCGCACTGCAATCCATATTAAACTAAATACAAGTACACAGAATAAGTGAGAGCGGGAAACAAGCATCCCTCGGAGACCACATCTACCATTACTAAAATGAAAAAAGAATGCTAACTGAATATAACATTTTAGTAAGTACATCATCAATCTCCAATAATTTGGCAATTTGATTTTTCAGCCAACTAAGAGTTCAATCAAAGAAACTCGACCCGACAGCACTGCCTACTATATTATATCAGCAGCACTGGTACACGTCAAACCCATCATCATCATCAGCCCATCCTCTAATGGGGGGACACTAGGCAGGCTCAAATCCCTATCACCTGCCACTTATGCAATGCAACCTTCAATGGGAAAACCAGCATAGCTATCTATAGATTCTCAACAAAATCTCAATCTCAATACTAGACACAAATAGATGCTGCAAAAGCTAACCAAAAAACTTTTAATCCTGCACAACTGCTTCTTCAACCTGCAGTGCTTTGCTGGAATCCAAGTCAAGCAGATCTTTTTCTAGCTCCTCACGACAATGTTGAATTCCCACTAGATGTCTGTTTAGCCACATATATTTGCTTCATCTTAGAAGATGGAAAGCTCTTTTCAGCACCTAATGACTGATTCCTTCCTTGGAACCCCATTCTTCGATGGGACCACTCACCCCCCGAACTATTTTTCTGAGAACCCCCACCTCTCTGATAATAAGATGAATGGCCATACTGCTGGTTAGAGATATTATTATTCTTGTGCACAGAAGACTGAGACTTAGCATTAGAACTTGAATTATGTCCACTAACGCTGCCACTGAGATTCTGATCAGCATCAGCCTTAGCATCTACAGTAGGGCCTACAGATGAGCTCTTAGTGACAACATTCTGTGTTGAAGCCCCAGTGCTGCAGGAGCTTGCAGGTTCTACTAGCCCCAGTTCATCTGGAAATCGTGTGACAGCAGCATCATTCGCCACAGGGAAATTCCGACTGTTTTCAAAAGCTGTAGAAGTTCGGGACTCAGGGAACCTGCTGGCATTTAATGAATGGTCCACAGGACCATGGCTAAATTTAGAAGAATGTATACCATCCGCCTGCTGCTGCAATGGCATTGACAGAGGAACAGACTGAAGAGGTGATGCAGGAACATGTGGCCAACGAGGTTGAACTGACATGTCAGGAGAGGACTGGGCACAACAGATTTTTAGTCAATGGTTAGTTATGCCAAAAAGAAGAGTAATGTTAAAGAGTTCACCAACCAAATAGCAATACATTGAAAATTATGTACTATTTTCGGAGAAAGACATAATTCTTCCCCACGAAAAATTATGCAGTAAAACCTAAAAACCACTGGGAAAAAAAAAAAAAGAACATATAACCTGGGGGAAGAAAAGAGGAGGGGGGGAGATAGTTTTAGGTGAATAGATTAAATTTTACCTGGAAAGGAGAAACATCAAACATGGCCAAAGGTGAAGCCATAGGAAGGAGCGGTGACCCAGGGGCCAAATGCTGAATCGGAGTGGACATGTTTGCAGGGTTGCGCTGTGCAGAAACCATATTCATATTGTTCATGTTTATCTCCCCCTCACCAACACCCATGGCAGAAGATGCAGGATTGTGCTTCCAATCAGGTTGCTTTCCTGATGGGATATAGGCAGTACCCATGAAACTCAAGCCAACTTGTCCAACTTGCCCAAATTGTCCAACAGGTGCAAAATGGTTATAAACAACCATGTGTGGAGGCCCTTGAACACCTGGTATGCCTCCAGTTGGACTGATAAAAGGACCAGTAAAACTTGCAGGAGGACCATAGAATGAATCTACCCCAGAATGGCATTGCTGCCAAGTCCCAAGTGGTGCTGACGCAGCTGCACTACTCTTTTGAGATGGTGTTTGGGTAGTAGATGCAGAGTCATCATGCGGTCCAAAAGCAAAAACAGGGCCCCCCATCATGGGATTCATCTCAAAGAAGGGAAAATGGGAAGGTGGGCCACCAGGGAAATGCGAAAGCATTTGGCTCGAAGAATTTTGAGGACTTGGCAAGGGCGGCCACAAGGAAATTGGTGGAGTCTCAACAGATAGATCTGCTGGAAGGGAAACACTAAGAGACTCTTCAGCCCTTGATTGACTGGCTAATTGCTGATCACCAGCTCCACCTACCAAAGATGTAAAATCACTCTATTGTGATGATTATCATTAAAAGGAGAAAAAAAAAGGCTCATTACCATAGCTGAAAAGATTATTCACACCTGCTGTTATCCCATCAATATCAGCACCTTCAACACTCTTGGGAAGGGCTGCCACAACAAAATTGGTTATGAGGAAATTATTCTGACTTGATAAGGGTGGCCGTAATGAATTTGGTGGGGTTTCAACAGATAGATCTGCTGGAAGGGAAACATTGAGAGACTGTTTGGCCCTTGATTGACTGGGTAATTGCTGATCACTGGCTCCACCTATCAAAGATCAAAGGTCACTAATATGATAATATCATTAGAAGAAGGAACGCATAGCTCAATACTAAAGCAGAAAAATTATTCGCACCTGCTGTTATCCCATCAATATCAGCACCTCCAAAATTCTTGGTATCTGCAACAGAGACAGAGCAAGCACCCAAACCACTCCCAACAATTTCATCACTACTGATAGCTGCAACAGCAACAGCAGAAGCAGCAGCTTCGGCTTCACAATCTTCCAAATGAATACATGATTCAGTGGTGTGTTTCTCTTTCTCAAAGAGAAGATTACAATCATTCTCAGCTGCAGAAAGATTGTGGGAGAGTTGCATGTCTGACCGAGATGGTCCGGGTGGGCCAATTCCATGTGATACAGCACGGGTGCTAGGGGGGAGTATTGTTGGAGATGTGACTGCACCTGAATATGATGGGGGATAAATTCAATCAGAAATGATGTGATTGCAACTTTTGGTAAACAGTCAGAATTATTCATATGCTCACCGAATTGAATTTTCTCGCCAGCAAGCAAGGAATTGATTGGATTTGCAGCAGAAGTAAATGACTTATCCTTTGCCAAGATGGATGATGATGGCATGCTGGACTCACAAACTGAGCTAGTAAGATCTCCAACAGAAGCACGAGAATCAAATTGCCCAGGCTTCATAGCCTCATCAAGTTGGGTCTGAGTCAAGGCCATAACCTGCCAGATGTAGTTAATTAGTTGCAAACTCTTATCAGCATACAGAAAAGAAAGAGCTGTGCAATAATACAACTGAAAAATAATTCTGACTAATTAAATTGAATTCATCAAGGTTTAATGATCTACATTTTCAGGTTCAAGCAACAAATGATATGAGACTGGCTCCCCAACCCCAAACAAAAGATAAAAAAGAAGGGATCTCTTGAGCTTCCCATACTCCGAAATATGTTAGCCCTTCCATTCCGTCTATAAAATCAACTGACACATACATACATGCCAAAAACAAGAGTGCACCAAATCTGCATATATACTATATATATATATGGAGGAAGAGAGAGAGAGAGAGAGATTTTCTAATAAGGACATGTTCTGCACCCATTAAATTAGTATGGACGATTGAAATGCATTGAGATGCATCTCGCCCACTATGCATCTCAGTCATCCATATCTAATCTAACAGCTGAACAACATAGCAAACTTATTAACTTGATTAATAATTCTATATAAAGAATAGTTCTACATGCATGTAATATTTCATGAAACATGGCTAAATTGATTCCCCGAGCTAACCAAAAGAGCAAATCCTAACACACCTATCAATATAAAAATATGAGCATATCATGAACACATAAAGCAAACTCATCAACTTCAGTTGGGCAAGATAAATCTGTTATTTTAAATTTCTATACTCAAGGGCAAGCACCCAATATGAATCATGAAAGCAACATGTCAATCTGAACTCCACAACACATTTTCGAATAGAAAATCATTCAGAATTAAAATGACAAACTGTAGGAGACAACAAAAAGACAAGATGTAGAACATAATTGGTTTGCACACCTGTTGATTAATCCGTGAATTACCCCATGAGCCTAAAGATGCTTGAACATTATCCAGAACCTTATTCTTGTTGTCAAGAATCAAGCCTCGCCCAAGATTCTTTACACTACCTGCTACTACAGGAAGGGAGCTTGAGTGGTGTGACCTGTAGATAAAAATAAAATGATTAGAAATCTATGTATACGTTATTGGGGGATTATAAATTTCTTCAAAAGAGCAAATACCTGATTGTTTGGGATCTAATATCCGCCTGGGCATCACTTTTCACAGCAGGAGTACCAATTGGAGCTAACAGTTGAGACGCAGCAGTAGTGTTAAATCCAGCTGATACTTCAATATTTGCCAACCCATGTCCCTCAGTGGCAACAAAATCAGAGTGAATGCTGTTTCCTGCTTCTCCATTTGTCACTGCAGAACTTTTACCTGAGTTGGCAGAGGCAGCAGTACTTTTTGAAGTAGAACGAGGTTTCCGTGGCACCTGGAAAAGTCAACAAATTAATGCAATTAAGCAACCCTATTCATATCAATGCAAGGCAGAAAACAAACTGAAACACCACATGCTGTAATACCTTCGAGAGACGAGATTTCGCCTTGATTTCCTTTTCTCTCTGTTCACGCCGATCATTCAGCATTTGCCTCTTCGACCTCACTTCAATAAAATCATCTTCATCACTAGGAGCCTCTATGCCAGGTTGCTCAAAAACACGCACAACGCCACTTTGCAGAGGAGCATAAGCATCATCTTCTGAATGAATATTTCTTTTAAGGTTTCCCTCTCCAGATTGTGGGATATTCTGATTCTTTGTCAAGGCATCTTTTCCAGCTCCCTTTTCCCCCCTGCCTCCAGACTCTATTTCTTGTGAACTAATTGGACCAGGGTTCAAGCCCTCTGATTCTGACATTTGTTTTGATGGTTTATTTGGCATGACAACCTTCCTAGGCCCACTTCTTACAGCAAGTCCAAAACCCCTTCCAGGGACAGGAGATTTCTCTTCTGGTCCCATGGGGTTGGATGATACCGAACCTGTAGATTGCCTCTTATCAGCACTTGCTCGAACTCGAAACTCAGTACGCTGCATATTACGCCGGGGCCTCCTCTGAAACCCACTAGATTCAAAGTGGGTATGCTCAGGAACTGGAAATGATCTTGGGCCAGAATTTTTAACTGTAAATACAAATTTTTTTCCTCTACCACCAGATACTGGCCCATGAGCCCTTGGCCCACTTACATCTTTATCTTTGATAACCGACTGAGATGGTGCTGCTCCAGTTTGAGGCTGACCTACAGATTCCCTAGTACCAGCAAAAGCAGTGAAGTTTTTCCCAACCGATTTACGCTGTGCCTGATCTTCAGCTTGAAAAACTGACTCAGACCTTGAACTGCTATCTCCAGTACAGGATATTGCTGCACCCAGCTGCATCATAACAGAGGTTCCAACACTTTCTCCTGCAGGCAATGAATTTACCTCTTCAGATACATTCTCTTGAGATGCATCCAAGTGCCTTAAAGCACGGCCTTGTTGATTATCCACTGAAAGAGACATAACATCATTTTTTATATTTTGGGAAGTTCCTTGACTGGTTTGAATAGGCAAAGCACCTCCCAGGTTCTGATTCAAAGAAAAACCTGATGGGACATTGGGATGAACAAAAGACATTGACTGAGGAGCCAATGGCAGCACTCCCTGGGATATAGGAGATGTATACCTAAGCTGACCAAACTGGAAGAGAGGAGGCTGTGACGGGTGCATGTGGGCGAGAGAAGGACCCACCTGAGGATGCAGAGGAAGAGGCATCTGTATAGAGCCAATTTGTATTGCTGGGACTGGAGATGGTATCAGAGATGGACCTGAAAACAGCCCAAACTGAAGTTTAACAGGTCCCTCACTCTGATTAGGAACAGCAGATACCGTAGGCATGACAGCCTGACCAGACAACAAATGGGAGGTGAGGCTAACTGAAGATGAAACTGGATGCTGCCCAGAACTACTGGAAGCACCCACATGATCCACAGGTTCAGTTGCAGCTGACATATGAGGAGCATTATTAGGCTGAATAACCAAATTCTGCATTGCCTTATCAGTTTCCGGGAACATTCTTGAAGAAATACCCACACCCACGTGAGAGGAACCATCCACAGATTGTAGGGTCTGTCCATCAGTACGAATCCCATCAAATGAACCTTGTTCTTCAACAGTACCAGAGGAAATCTGCGGTACCACAAATGAACTTTCTTCATTCCTTGAACTTCTCTCAAACTCATCATTTGGCATTCCAACTTCAACACCTTCATTGAATCCTAGAACTAAGTTATCCAACATGTCAGGGGACCCTTTGTCCTCTAAATGCATGTCTTTAAACTCCTGCGTTAGGTCAATATTCTCATCATCTCCTTCATGCACTTCATCTTCTTCCTCGTATCCATCTTCATCCTCATCATATTCTTCTTGCTCCTGCAATTGTTCATTGTTCTCAACAGCCCATTCTTCATCATCACCGATTGAAACAGAACTCGAAGCATTCATCATATTCTCTTTTCCAGGAGTGGTGGGTAATACAAGTGATTCGTTCTCTTGCACAGGCAGAGGAACATCTTTGCTGTCACCTGGGGCAGACAACACTGAAGAATCTCTGGATTCATCCAAGTCATCATGAGAAAGATGAGTTGGAGAACTAGGGGGGCTAGAGACAGACAGAGAGGATTGTGAGTCACACCTTGGGGTGGTGTTACTGTCCATTGTCTGCTCCACATTCCCAGTATTTTCTTGTTTGACATCAATTACTTCAGATTTTCCAAGATTCTCTGGACAATTATGATCATACCCTGTTTGCATGGTAGGTTCACTTCTGGCTGCTTGATTGTACTGCATCTCATTTTCTAGAAAAGCTGAGGGGCCAGGACGATCAATTTCACCCCTGTAGGAGGTTTTGTGCATAGTAGCAAGTGATGGAGGTGGAAGAACACGAGGCTGCCTCATAGAATGCCGTGACCTACTAAAGGAATAAGTCCCATCTGCATCAGAATTTGGATACAGTTGTTCAGGATAAGGAGCATAAAGATTTCCATGAACACGGCCCTGCCCCCATCCAACATCACTAAACTTTTCAACAAGGTTATCATGGAATTCAGACTCAATCTCCATGTTTCTGTTACAATAATTCCCATCCCCGGAAAGGTTCCACCTCTGTGCCCTTAAATGAGTGATATCATCCATGTGAGGTTCCATCCCTCCTTTATGATGAGTCCTAGAAGACATTAATCCACCACCTCCATAAAACTCTTTCCTTGAATAAGCTTTCCCACCAACAGAAGAATCTCTTCTGGGACTATGATGGCCATTGCCCTGGTCTTGTAGAAGTAAGCTTGAGCTGTTCCCATTCTCATATACGTCTCTTCTCCATGAATTAACAGATTTTCCTCTGTCCACAAAAGCAGAACTCTCTCTAGAAAAATGAGGCATAGAACCCATCTCAAAGGACCTGTTCAAACTTGAATCAGAAGATGCTGAGGCCGTGATCCTCTCCACCATTCTTTCACCATCCTCCCAGTCACCCATGTCCGTAGTCCTGGAGACATCTTTTTCTTTCACCATCCTAGACATATTCTCATCTGCAACATCCAAAGAATTACCACCGGACTTTGCTACTTCAGCCTGCCTCTTGGCAATCCGTTGCTCCAATTCCAAAAGCTTCTGCTTGGCAGCATGCTTCCTCCTTTCCTCCTCCATAAAAATCCTTTGTTTCTCCTCTTCCCTAGCTACTCTCTGCTCCTCAGCTCTTCGCATGGCTTCTAGTTGTTCTTGTTCTGCTCTCCATGCTGATTCCCTAGCTTCTTCTTCCAACCTTCTCTGCCTCTCTTCTTGTTCTCTAGCCAGCCGTGCTCTCTCCTCTTCTTCTCTTCGAACAAGCTCCAAAGCTCTTTCTTGGTCTTCAATGGCCCGCTGCCGCTCCTGTTCTTGCATTTTCTGAACTCTCTCAAGTTCAGCCTCAAAAGATTCCCTAACAGGATCATAAAAATCAGTCTGTTTAATCACATCTTTCTTCTTCTTAACCACTCCAAAAAGACCCCCAGGGAAGGGATCTCGGCTGTCAAAACCAGCACCTCCAAAGTCTTTCATGAAAGGGTCCTCTACATATGGTTTTTCATTCTTGGAGAACGGGCGTTTCTCCCTACCAAAATTGAGCAGTGGATCACTCACAGGCAGCCCTTTAGCACCTAAAGAGTATGATGGTTTGGACACTGAGCTATTCTGTACAGCATCACCTCTGTATCTGTTGTGTTGTTCACTGCCATATCGGTCTCGTTTATTCCATTCAGTCCCTCGGCTTGCATATAAGTCCGTAGCATTGTTCCAGGGCTGTCTCCCTCCATGTCTATACCCTGCATCCCTCCTTCCAAAATCATCTTGAGCATTTTCTCGAAAAGGTGTCTGACTATGCTTATTCTCATTACTTATTTCTCTGTTTAGACTCGATGGCCTTGCACCAAAACCATTTCTGTCATTTCCAACTTGAACACTATTGCCATCCTTTGGAAGAGTGGAATTTCTCCATGAGTTTCCTTCCCTTCCTTCCCTACTAAGTGTTCTAACATCTCTGCTGTACGGGTCCACCTTAGGGACTTCACTGGAAGAAACCTTTCCAGTTTCATTGTCACGTAGGCCCCGCCTCTCAGAAAGGTTAGGAACTGGCTTGTGTGGTAGAACACTGATTCTGGGCATATCAAAATCTCTATCCCAGTAAACTTCACTCTTTGAGAATCCATGATCTCTTCCCCGGTCTGTGAAACCATGACTTGTATCACGCTCATCATCGGCCCAATCTGATCTTGGATTCAACTGAACTAGCGGTAATGGACCCAGAAAATACTCTTCCGGCTTCTGTGCTTGCTCTGATACTCGATTACCACCCAAACCATGACTTTCAATGCCATTCTCATTCAGACCATGGCCTGTACCACGACGAGACGACTGCAATTGGGGGCGCATGTCAACAAGCACACTAGAATGAGAACTATCCCTATGCTCATTCAGAAATTCATCACGGACAGCTTGCCTCTGTTTCTGATTCAAACCATCCTTCTGCTTTTGTGCAGGACCCGAAGCAGAGGGCAAAGCAGCCTGCAAAGATGGGAAATCCTCACCCCTCAACAACAGGGCTTTCTCAGCCGGTGGATTAGCTAAAGCAGCAGTAGCAAGGGGTCCCAATGAGCCAGGCCGGGCTGAAGGTGGCATATAAGCAGTAGTCCCTACACTGCCCCCCTTACTCACCCCATCAACCCCAGGCAAACCCTGGTCAATTCCATCAGCTCCATTATCAGCAACCCCTTCTTTCTCTTGCAAAGCAACAGGGGCAGGCTTCGTCCATCCCATACCAGACGAATTAGGCCTTGATCCATTACCCGAAACCCCTCCATTGGCCGGTCCACCACCTGCGCCCGAGGAATCAAACCTCTCATGCTCTTTGCGCAACGAAGGCAGATTCAAGGGGGGTGGAACAGAAAGCTTCGGCCCAGCCTTGTGCGCACTGCGAGGCCTCGAAAGGACCACCATTCCTCCACCGCCATGGCTGCCGGGTCGGGCCCGATTCGACCCAAACGAGCTAGGATGCGGCGGATGGTGGTGGTGCTGATGAGAAGGCTGCCCATACGATTTGTTCAGATTCACAGATACAAACTTGTTCCCGACTCCGGGATTAGCCATCTCACGCGTCCGACCCACACAATGATCCAATTAGCGGGCTCTGAATTCCGCCAACGCATCAAAAACTCTAACTTCTAGCTTTCTGCTCCCCGCCCGCCCAGATATATTAAATCACAGACTGTTCCCCTTCACAGATCTCACAGAAAATGATTTTAAATAATCGGAACCAAACCCTAGAGAGTCTCTCTCTAACCCTGATCAATAAAAAAAATTAAATTATCACAAAACAGATCTCGCGCTTTGATTAATTAAACTAATTCACTTACAGTGCTTTGTAAACAACATCAGACTAAAACGCGATTATGATTCGGTTAGGGTTTCGTTGTGACACAGTTAAAGAGATAAAAATGGAAATGGGAAAAGGGGGACGTAGGATAAGAAGCTTACCTCCGGGAGCGTAAGACAGAAAACGGCGGGTTTAACGTGTGCCGCGGAGAAACGAGGACGAAAGCGTTAGATAGAAGAAGCCCTACTGTCACCGGAAGAGAAAAAAGAGGGAGAGAGAGGGAAAACGAAAAATGAGCTAAGCACGAGAGAGAGGAAACTAAGGAATGGTTTTCTTGTCTTCTTGTTTGTTTCCCTTTATTTTCTGATTTTTTATATTTCTGCCGCGTAAATTTTTGTGATTTCCATTACTGGCCCACCTATACCTGAAGGCTGAAACTGAAAGCAAATATTCTGTTCACTTGGCCCCTCGGATCTCGGACACGAGATAACATTTAACGGTCGAGATGTTTGGACACCATTTGTTAGAACTCAGAACAAGTACTAACACTACCTCTGTAAATGTTTCAAAAAGATTGAGTACTATTTTGCTCATCATAAAAAAATAGTAGTGAATATAACCACTGTATTAGATAGTTAATATGTTTTAATAATTTAATATGATGGTATGTGCAACGGTGATAAGCAAAATATTTTTTAAAAGATTAATACTTTTTGCATGTGCCCAAATGTACATTCTTCAAGTGTGGATGATCTAGAGCGAACACAAAAGTACACAAGCTTCTAAGACTGAAAACCACTTTAATGTCTCATAGTTGAGTTTAGATGATAAAGTTTCAAAATATTAAGAAGTTTAAATATAATATAATTTAAAAGAATCAAATTTAAAGTCATGAAATTATAACATTTTATATAACTAACTTTCTGTTTTTTTATATTCAGAAATCTCTTAAATCCGCTTTGTGGACAAGGGCTCAAAATTGGAGCCTCTTGCCGAACCCCACAATCTTTAGAAGACAATAAACTCTAGCAAATGCTAGGTAGTAGAGATGATGGAGGTAATGGTGGGGATGGTGATAGTGGTTGCAGTGTGAGTGGTGGTGGTGGCAACGGTGCCAGTGATGACAACAGTAATGGCTGACAAATGGAGGCGACGACAAACGTGGGAGCGAGATGGTGGTGATGGTGATGTGGCAATGAAAATAATGAATTAACGATAAAGATGATACAATAGTAGTAGAGGCATCGATAGTGATCATAGTGGTGGTGGTAGTGACAGTGACGACAATTGTGGTGGAGGCAAACATGAGACATGGTAGTAGTGGTTGCATGAATGGTGGTTGGGTGCATGGGATGGGGACAATGACGATGTTGGTGATCGTGGCAGCGAAGTGGTTGTAGTTTGTGGGATCGGTGTTTTGGTAATTGTGGTGATGGGCGTGGATTTTTCTCAAAACCTCATTGTTTTGAGATTTTGGACATGACATATATTTACATGGCACTTAATGGACCCCCAAAATTTCATATTTTTTTCCATTTTGAATTTCAGTATTTCTTTGTTGGTGATGACAAACAAGTAAATTATATATGTCAATATTCATTGTATTTGAAGAATGGTCCAAATTTTGAGAAATAACAATCTTCTTTCTTTGTGTGTAATTTGGTTCCGCAGTTGCCTTTTCATTAGAAATAAGATTTGGGCATGCCCACGGTAGGAATATAGCTAGCTTTTTGATCAAATACTAACTAAAAATTTAGAAAAAAATGAGCGGGAAAATAGGTTTGGGTGCCAATAGTACCACTCTTTCCAAAATCAAGAAGTGTTTTTATTTTTATTTTTTTAAAATATGTTAAATATTTACCGGTATGTCTTTATTATATTAATTTGTTTGTTAAAACATCTGAAGTGTATTTTTTATATTTTTCTTCAATTTGAGGATAAGTTAGAGAAAAAAGTTAGATTTGGAAAGTTTAAAATTTTCCGTGAATATTTTCATTTTTTTGGGTTTCTAGTCTAAAATATTACTATTGTAGATTTGAGGAGAGTTTTTTTTTTAGGAGATCGAGTTTGGGGAGCCTCGTTCATTTACTTTGATTTGAGAAACACTTTAGAAGAATTTCAAATTTGAAGAAATTTTAGGGAATGGTTGGAGCTGCATTTTATATCATTTCCTCTAAATTTATATTTGGGGAAAAATTTAGGTAAGGATTGGAGATATTCTCAATAATTTTTATTTTTAAGTGGGAAAAAGTTTAACCTTTTTTTCTATTCTTCCTATAAAAATCAATCCACTTGATGATGTCATATATTTTTAATATATTGAAAGTTATTAATTTGTCCATCCATTTTTTGATGCATTGCCTTTAATTTAGTATGGGTATAAAAATGTAAACTATAATATAGAAATGTGGTACATGATATATAAATTAAGTTGGGTAACTTTTTCTAAACCCCCTAACTATCAACAAACCTTTTTTAAGCCTCCACCCATTTAGGAATTCTCCCAAAATCCCCTAAAACTTATAATACTTTTTTTACCATTATGATGAGCGTTGACACGCTCTAACGCAAATTGACATGTGGGCTGACACGGACTAACGCACGTCCAAAAATACAGTTACACTGAACAAACAGTTATACTGTATTTCAAAAATACAGTTGCACTAAAATTGAAACTAAATTTTAGAAATACAATTACATTAAAAAATAATTACAAATAATTATACTATTAATTTTTTTAAAAAAAATAAACTTGTAGGCCCATAAAAAAATAAAAAACCAGTTATATACACCTTAACTAAAAAAAAGTTACACATTCACGAAAAATAGCTACACCTTCATTAAACAAACAGTTATACTTTTACTAAATAAACAGTTACACTTTCACTGAAATAAAGTTACATTGGGCGAGCATCAGAGCACACGTCAGAGAGCGCGTCAGAATGCGTTAGAAGGATAAAAAAAATATTATAATTTTTAAGAGGTTTTGAGAGTTTCTAAAAGGTTTAGACAAATTTTTTAGGTGATTAGTAGGTTTAAAGTTATGGACTAAAATAAAAAAAAAGAATAAAAATGGTATTTTTGAAATTAAAAAAAAATAAAATTTTATTAAAATTAAAAACAAATAAAAAAGGTATAATTGAAATTCTGAAAAAGAAAAGTCAACTTTAGATAGTTATAGGTTGACTAGGGGGTTTTGAAAAATATTAAAGTGTATAATTGAGGGTTTTGAGAGAGTTTAATTTTGGGTAGAGGTTAAAAGAGAATTAATCTCTAATTAGGGGGTTTATAAATATTTACATAATTAAGTTTAGGATTTAAAATTAAGGTTATAAAGCTTATGGTTTGGAGTTTAGATATATAGTTTTGGGCATATCTCAAACCCGAAAGTAAAATTTTAAGTCATTTTGCTGTGTAGCAATAAAACGTAAAAATAATAAAAATTTAAATCTGAATAATAATATATATATTTATGAATTTATTGTAATTTTTTTTTTGTCAGTAGTAAAAAGTACATTAATTAAAATATTTTTATGAAATTTTTTATTGAGTTTTTTTGTAATTAGGCCATAAAAAAAACGTAATTAACGACTCACGTGACACAGGAGCAAAATTATTCAGAAAAATTGCTTAAGTAAACGAACAAATATTCTGAAAGCTACGAGGTGAGGATCCGCATCTAGCGCGAGGAAGACGAAGAAGAGTGACAGTTTGGTTGGAACTTGGAAGCATGGCGATAGACGCCAATGAAGCTCCCTCTCCTTTCCATTTCAGGTTACATTCATTTTCATCTTCGAATTTTTTGTTTTCAATTTTTTTAAATTTTTCAATATTATTCACCAAAAAAGTGGTGTTGGGTTGCAGTCAACAGCGCCACTTCTATCTTGCCGTCGACAGGCTCCAGTTCAAGATGGTCCCTTTCTTCGTTCCCCCCTTTATAGATTTATTGAAAGCATCGTAATTTTTCTTACAAAGAAGTGAACTTGTGATTTGTGAATTGAATCGAGCAGGAGACATTGATGGACCTGTTGGGCGTTGCGGGGAGGCGTCCGTGCCTACCCATGGTGCTCTGTTGCAGCTCACGTGACGAGCTCGACGCCGTCAGCTCCGCCGTCGCAAACGTCCCCTACATCTCTTTAGCTTCTCTGGTAATTTTCTGTTACAATTATTATACCCATTATTATTTGATTCATACTGTTATTACCCATGTTCTCATACATTGTTAATTCATAGTTATTTGAAAATTTTCTAGTTATTAGAATGTTAAATTTAAGTGATCTGCACTAAAATTGGGTAATTTTACTCTGTAATTACTGTAGGATTTTTTCTGTATTTGAGTTTCTAGTATTCGGAGTTCAAACTTGCCGCATTTAGTGATCCGTTGGTTTTTTTTGCTATTGGTGAATTTTTAGTTTTTACTGATGATTGAATGATAACAATTCAAAGGATTTTGTGACCTTTTAAGGAGAATGAATTGCGGTTTCCTTTAAAATAGTTATGATGGTTAACATGCCAAAGGCTGTGATGCATGTTTAGAGACATCAATTTGAATCTTGGAATTTCCGAGTTGTGTAAATGTTTTCTAATATAGCCTGCATATCATATCACAGTACAGTGACCTTGCTGAAGCAGACCGAACGACAATATTAGAGCACTTTCGGCAAGCAACAATGAGGTGGAACCCAGAAGTCAGTGCTCCATCAGCAGATGACAGTGAGCCTGTGAAAGATGAACAAAAGTCTCATATGATTGTTGCAACAGATGCGTGCCTTCCACTTGTATCATATGGGGAGTCACCTATTTATGCACAGCTTCTTATAAATTATGAGTTACCAACAAAGAAGGTGCAGTTCTTATTCTTCCTTTGGGATTTATATGTGGTGCAAGTGCTTGCATTCTTTTAAACTCACAATTACTCTTGTGCATTTGACTCTTTTGGTAACATAGTCCAAGTTCAATGTAGATGCCACATTTTGTTCTTTTGCACTTTTATTCTAAAATTAATGACTTGCAAAAATCCTGAGGACCTGTGGTCTTGGTTCACTGTTTTAAAATTGATTGTTCCAAGTTTAGTGCACTGAGAAGGCTTGGGCAATAGGCTTACTCAAACAACTGAAAATTGTTGGCAAGTTGGTCTAATTGTCAGATTGCAAGGGTTGCACTCTTTTGCCAGTTCATTGGGTATTCTTATAAATTTTGCTTCATCAGCTTATATGGGGGCACCATTGGGCATTTTAAGACTGCTGCCTTAGTCGAGCCTTCACAATCTACCTTATGTTTCATCATCTGTACCTAGAAGATGCCATTGAAGGTTCCATAAGAAGGGAAGCATGACTGTCGTTCTTAAGTTTAATTTCCCCCAGTAATTGTATGTACTTTAATTGTCCATTGTGTACTAGGTGCACTTTTAGAGCTCCTAGCTATATTCCATCCTCGAGGTCATTGACAATTGCCAATTCTATTTTCTGAAAGTTGTAATCCTCGTATTTGCTTCAATCTTCATAATCTTTTTGTGCAGGAAACATATATGAGGCGGATAGCAACTTGTTTGGCTGCAGGTTCTTCTACCATGCTTTCTCCTTTGTTAGTTACATATTATGGGGTTTGCAATCTTGCAATAACTTTATATAAAATATGTGCAGATGGGATTGTTATCAATATGGTTGTTGGGGGTGAGGTGGTAACTCTCAAGGCTATTGAAGAAAGCAGCAGCCTTGTCATAGCCGAGATGCCCATAAATGTAAGTTCATCCTTTGCTTAATGTTTCCACAGTTTGTTTAGCTGCCCTGTTCTTTTCTTGTTTAGCTGCCCTGCCCTTACACACACACTCATTTTGATATGATATATGATTTATTGTACTGCAGATTTCTGAGATTTTATAAAGACATGTTCTGCTATGCCAGAGGACATGGTAGAGGACAAGATCCCTTGTGCTCTCTCTGGTGGTTGAAGCACTTGAAACGTGAAATGGGTACTCTTGGAGCAGTCACAATGATACTAAATTTATACCGTCTGATTTGTCATTTTAGATGCGACGTAGTTTTGTATCACTTGCTTTCTACGGTATACCTAATGGGTTATTTAACCTAATGGATGGAAGGAAAGAGTAGTTGAATAGAAAATTCCCAGGATGTTCACTTATTGTTGCATTGTATATTGGTGGTTCTAGTGAGGCATGGTCAAATAATAGTTTTTCAAGTTGGGCTATTGATAATTACGACCCTGTACATGCTTAGTGAACTGTTAGTCCTTTCATTTTGCCCTCTCCACCCAAATTCCTAAGGCTTTTATGTTAACAACATAAAAGGATGGGATAGGGATCACGTATTGCCCCGCTTCCCACGCATGCATGATTCAAGCCTCAACCATAACAATGTTATTTTTTACTGAATATAAAATTTGAGATGGCTTTGATAATCAAATTACAATACGATTTCACAAGTCATATTTCATCATATTTAAGATAAGATAAATATATCTCAACGAAAGGGGCTTATATATATATATTTAGAAATTGAATAATCATGAATATTGTGGAGTACGTATAAATAATCACCCCAAACAGTCTTATATCACGTGCCTCAATTTCAAATGTATAAATGAAGAAACCGATATATACATGCCTAAAATGATAAAGTTAAATCCTAGCTAAACATTAACTCATTAAAGTCAAGAAGCTTCAAAACATAATTTGTACATGCATGAGAATGAGATGGGAGCATACTGTTTACTGATCTAATTATTTAGCGAGCGCCTACTGTTTTTGTGTAATCAGAACAGCCAGAACAATAAAGGCAGAGAGAGCATGAGAGCTCACAGGTACTAATTATCATGGAGGACCAAGCACAAGAAAAACCACGCGAAGGCTTAGTTGTGCAAGCAAATTACGCATTAAGTATAGTCACACACTTTCATCTTTTCTCAACAGTGAATGTGTTTCTTTGATTTTCTAAAGGTTTTGTTTGTTAGAATTGTATATTTTAGTTGTGCTAAAAGTTTTGGATCGTAGTAGTTTAGAGTGATCGATGTTCATATTTACTAATTAACTTGATCGTTTACAATTAAGATCTCTCACCGTAAGATGAGATTTAATGTTTCATGCCTATTAATTTGTGCAATTCAAATAAGATTTGTTAATTGTTTTTAGTGTAACTATATGTCGGTCAATGGTTGTTTTATAAATTTTTGTGACTTGAAAAAATAAATCTGACAAAAACTCATTATGGTCACTTATTACATATTATTTTTTAAAATTTGCAACTTATTTGAGAAATACTTGGCCATGCATTTAAGAAACCGTATACAAATCTCTATGACATTTAAGTTGGTATGATTCCATCAGCTCTCCCAGATCTCTCTTTAAGAGAAACCATGCCCCTGCACCACTTACGTATGTTTCAACTCAAGAAACTAAAAGACATGCAAAAGATATGGTAGCAATTTGATTGTGGTGCCATCTGGCTGTAGTTCACCATATACACACCAGAGAGAGAGAGAGAGAGAGAGAAGACATTGGTTTTAGGTGCGCCCATTGTGAAAAATAAGAGATGAAGATCGAGAACATTATCAATCGTGTAGAATCGAGAACATTATCAATCGTGTAGTCCTTTGTACTCTCGCTCTATATATATATATATCAGCATCATTGAATTTGCACCAAAGCAGTAGGCGCTTGCATATATATATATATATGCAAACTATGTTGTGAAGCTTCTTGACTTTAATGAGTTAAAGTTAGCTAGGTTTAACTTTTGCATTTTAGTTAAGAATGTATCTGTTTCTTCATCTATACACTTGAAATTGAGGCCTTTACTTGACTTTAATGCGGGTACTTTGTTTGTGAATTACATGATGTACTAATAGAATTGTCAAAGTTGTTACTTCGGTAAAACTCTTTTGAGAGGAGGAGGGGGGGATCTTCTTAAAAATGCAGATCTAAGTAAAAATTTATAAATTGAACCTCATTTTTAACAAACTTTAACATAAATAAATAAATATTAATTAAAAATATACAATAATACCAACAAAAAAAAAAACACACCGTATTGAGTTTGATGCAAACTGTAGAACAAAAGAAATATAAATATGAGATTTTAGGACTAGTTTGACACTGATTCGTAAAAGTGTTTTTGCAAAAAGTGCTAACTTATGCAAAGAAGTACGTATAATTTTTTATAAATATTCTAAGTGGTTCATGTAAAACCGCTTGAAGTGCTTTTTAATGAAGGCATATATCAAGTGCTTCTCAAAAAACCCTTTCAAAGTGCTTTTATAATCTAGAACCACTTATATATATTTATGTCAAATGCTATATACCAAAAATGTTTTTACTAATCTGAAAGCGTTTTTGACAATTCTAAAAACAATGTCAATTCATATTGGTTAATTGAGAACCGTGTGTCATTTCCTTTCTTGTAAGAATAAAACAAAAAATTCAAATGTAAGTTATATATATATTTTGCATTAATATATAATTTCAAGGAGTTAAGGATTAAAAAATTGTTGATAAAAATGAACAAAAGAAGAAG
This sequence comes from Purshia tridentata, assembly GCA_003254885.1. Lineage (NCBI taxonomy): Eukaryota > Viridiplantae > Streptophyta > Magnoliopsida > Rosales > Rosaceae > Purshia > Purshia tridentata. Next base: position 71,065 of record QANT01000447.1, read on the forward strand.
CTAATAATCAATAGATTGGGCTAACTAATTCTTGATTATGCATATATATATATATATTTTTTTTTTTGGGACTACAACTTGCATAGAACTAATTTATTTTTTTCTGAAAAATGGGTTTTCTTAGAAATTTGAATAATGAATTTCGTGATGCTCGTGCATTTAGAAAAAAAATTCCCACTTTGTGTTTGTGCTCTTGTTATGATATAATAATGGCGATCAAGTTGAAATATTGGACAATACACGCAAATAGAGAAAGAGAGCTCACTGGTGCTAATTAATATGGAGGACCAAGCACAGGAAGAAACCTATGAAGGTTTAGTATCAATTATTGAAGCACATTAGAATCAAGTAGTTACACATGCACATTGATCTTTTCTTACAGTCTCTTTTTATAAAGGTTTTTTCTGTTAAAATTGTAGATTTTAGTTGTGCAAAAAGCTTTGGATAACAAAAAGTAAAAGATGATGTTATCCACCTTCTCTTTCCACTTTCTCCTTTATTATTTACATTTCAAAATGTATTTTCACGATCTGAACTATTCATACTTTAGATAATTATTTGAAAATCATCTCTGCAAAAAATTAACTAAATCGAAAATCGTTTGATCATGTAATTGTTATAAATAAATTAACGGTGAATCAAATTATTACCAAAACCGTCTGTTTATTTTATCATAGTTACGTAATCAAATGATTTCCAATTTCATTATTTTTTGTAGAGATGATCTTCATTGTTAGATATAACAGATAAACG
>QANT01000449.1:0-14662 GCA_003254885.1 Purshia tridentata
AAATGACAAAATTACCCCTCCACATCAGCATTTTTTACGGTGGTTAAGACGAAGTTAACGGAATCGGGCAACTTGAGACACAAAATGCACTTTCATGGGGTTATGTGAGAAAATTTAATGTGAGGGGGCAAAGTGAGACGAAACGCATAAGTCAGAGGGCAAATGTGGAAATAAGCCAATATAAAATGGGAAAATCACTACTTGTCTCTTGTATTGGTTTACTTATCTTTTTTTCCTTCTTTTTTTTGCTTTTGGTAGGAGATTACGGATTTAGGCAAACGTTTTACTGTAGTTAAGCAGTTGCCATTGTCGCTTTTTTTCTTTTTCCTTTTAATCTAGATGAGAGTTCCGACAAAAAAAATTATAGAGGAGGGTTCCAATTTGGAAGTTGGAACACAATATGACATTGTGAAGAAAATTATTATTTTTTAAAATTTTATGGAGAATGAGAATATAGGGTGGGTGGAGAAATAGGATATAGGGATGAAAATAGTAACACTCAACTATATTAAGATTAACAAGAAAAAAGTTTAACGTATAAATACTCAATGATATACAAACATGATATGTCATTCAAAATACATTTTGATTCGTTTGATCTTTGAATAGTTCATTTTTTTACACTACAATATAAAAAAGTCCTGATAATAAAAATGTTCTCACATTCTGTTTATATGGCATTCCAACGGTTAGTCAGTGTACTATAGATGAACCCTACCATAAGTGCATCGCAATTGATAAAAATCATCACAATATTTGAAGCTTACAACTTAGGCACAGTATGATCAGATTTTCTTCTTTTTTTAATTTTCTCAGTGATTACATAAAATACCTTTAATTAGATCACTTGATTCATATATATATATTGGTACTTTGGATTCATTTCAGTTCATTTATAGATACATGATGGAAAACTTGGAATTAAATTAAGTTTCCAACATTCCTACCAACACCCCTTTACTACGTGCCACAGCTAACTCATGGATATGCCATGCCAGTGGCACAATCTTTAGATACTGATTGTTAATGCATGTCCCCTGAACAACTAGAAAGCAAGATACTAGTTTCAACTTTCAACTTTCAATCTACTATTCCTTCAGCTTTTTTTTTCTCAAAATCCACCTCCTCTGGTTTTCAAGTCAGAAAACTTTCAATCTACTATTCCTTCAGCTTTTTTTTTTCGTTGGTAGCATCAACATTTTTTCTCTCAAAATCCACCTCCTCTGGTTTTCAAGTCAGAGGAATAAAGCTGGAGCTAATTTGGGGTGGTACTTCTCGCAGAGAAGAAAGCAAGAGCCCCAACAAATGGTGCATTGATGTAAGTAGCTGGCTCAGATTGCTGATAGTTATTCCTATCATCAGAAAAATTGTCTTTGCTATCAGGTCCACCAACTATGGCTCCAACAAGGACATTTGGGTTTGGTGACCCAGAATAGAGATACTGAAATCCATTGTTGCAGCCAATTTTATCTGGGTGTTCATGTACAGATGGTAGAGATGAACCCCTGTGGTGTACATGCTGTGGATACCTCTTCCCAAACCCCACCAAGTAAGACACCTTTGCTGGGTTGGCACCAAGAATGTAGTCAACCTGCTTCTTTGCCTGTGAGATGAGGGCTTCTGCTGTGACTGTTGAGGACCCACATTTGGTCACTCCTCTATTTGAAGTTAGGTATTTTGCATATGTAAGCATGAGGAATGTTGTAGATGTAACATATTGGAGATTGCTTTCACTTCCTTTGTACAAAAGTCCTCCTGTAAACTATTCCTATTAGGTGCATACTAGTCCTTGACGATTAAGTGGTAAAACCGTGCACTGCACAATAGCTTACCAGGGGTATAAGATTGGGCCTGGAAAGTAGATGTTCCTGGAATAAGAGAGCATATGTAGTTGTCTGAATGTGCTTTATATAACTGGAATTCCTCAATATTTTCCTCCAGAAAGCTCTGTACAAAAAACCCAATTAAAGTAAATTGACCTCTAGAATTTTGCAGTAGTTGTTGGGGACTAAAACTGATGAGTATCAGAATATAGAATATAAACCTTGGAAAGGAGGACCTTTGTTCCAGGTCTCTTGTCATCCCAACTAAAGGAGTAGTCATCATCATCTGCACCCATTGTGTGGCCATTGGACTTGATGTATTCCAAGTATGAGCTGTTCTTAGAGGCTCTATGAATCCATGATGCACCCCACAGAAGCTCATCCTGTATAATCAACACAATTGGGAATTTGGGATGAGCCATCAACCATTCATGGATTATTAAAACAAGCAATTAGTAGTATTGCATTTGCTTACTTGGTATCCTGAGTATGAGCAGTAAAAAGGGCAGACCACCGAACTAATGGAGTCACTGTACGAACCTCTGTACTTGTCTGCAAAATCAAACACCTGCATGGTGATCAAAATTAACTCTCTTGTAAATGAAGTGGTGGAGGTGGAGAGAACTGTGTCAACAATGAATTAAGTTTTGGTGGGTGTTTAGTACTTTCATAGCTGTGTGAAGCAATTTTCCCGAGTAAGAAGGGTCAGAGTCCTTGAACACAATAGAGGCTGCAGCCAATGCAGCAGCAGTCTCTGCTGCTACATCAGACCCTGGATTTTGAGCAGACACCTTGTAAACACTGCGCGGTGTGTCCATATCTTCAGGCCTCTCCCAGCACTTATGGTCCATGTTTGGATCTGCCACCTGCACCACCAGTATGTGACTATAATGATGGACTTCTCTTCAATTTGAAATAAATGTAATTAGTAAGTTGGTCATTTTCTTAGCTTTTACTTTGGTTTTTCATTTGCTTCATTAATTGTGTTAGTCTATTTAGTATCTGAGGCTTGGTGGGTGCTTAATATGTACAATGGATACCATAAAAATGCATTTTGTGTGGCTTACTTGGACATATAAGGTCCCAGGGGTTGCAGTGGCTGCTTTCAAAAGATAGTCTGTGCTCCAGCGTATGGCGGCCTTGGCATTATCAATCTGATTATGCATTGAGCTACCAAACTCAATGACACTCCATGCTAGTAATGTAGTGGTGAAGGCCATTGGCAGGCCAAACTTGACATTATCGCCAGCATCATAGTAGCCTCCTACTAGGTCCACCTGAAATTCACATCCAAGTTGTAACACCTTATTTATATCATCTAGCATTCTAGCTAGCTAGTGTCACTTTATATTGTAAATGACAAAAGATATAGTTAGGGAAGAATTAAATACATGATAAGAGGAGCCATCGGACAAGCCCGAGTTGCCCCTCCACGCGAGCCGCTGGTTAGCCGGCAGTTGCCCAGACCTCTGACCCTCAAAGAAGAGGATGGATTTGTCAAGAGCATCTGAGTAATCTTGAGGAGTGAAGGCAGAGCCAGAGCAAAATAAACTGAGTAGAAAAAGAGTTAAGCATAGACTTTGTGTCATTAAGGAAAATGTGGCAGCAGAAGCCATATTTTTTTTCGTCCTTCTCAAGCCTCTACAATACTGATGCTAGTAATGTAGCAAAGCAGCAGAGGCCTAGAAAGAAAGATTAGTGGTGGTTTTGAAATGCATTGAGGAAGAGGCTGAGGCTGCCATTTATAGGAAATTGGGAGAGTCTGGTGGTCGTTAGAAAGACTGAGAGGTCACGCTGATCACGGGATCAATAGGACACTTAGTTGTGGGGACTTGACACAAAATGACACAAACTTTATCCTTACTAATACTATTTGGAATATGAAACTGAAACTCTGAAACAAGTCACCAAAGAGAGACAAAAAGACACACAATATAGACCACAATCCCTCACATGGTTCAAAGATTTTCTTTACATTCTTCACAGAGAGAAAGTTTCACTGTTAAATCATGCCAAAAGTCTTGAAACGGCGTAATTTACGTGAACCCAATTGGGATTGGGCATGGTTGGACTTATTGGAGGCCACAATTTATGCCGCAGCTTGGTATTGGACGTTGTAGGAATGTGATTTATTTTGTAGCAGCGAAGTCACGGATAGACCAAAGCCAATCGCATGAACGGTTTTATTGGTTAAAGGCCCTATATTTTCAACCATAATTCCTCACATCATGTGATTGGGACGTAGAGGAACCGAGAGTTTCACAATGTTGGTCAAAAGATTTTAGAATATTTTCGAAAAGAAACAAAATGGTGAATCATTTTTATAATGCGAATTAGAAACCCAGATGCTGACTGATAACACATCTTTCGTAATTTGGTATTGTTGATCTTTGGATTTCAGGTTGTCAACCTAACCAACTAGCATAAATTAGGGGGTCGGTCGGAAATTTTTGAAGAAATTACAGGAACATCAAAATCAAGTATAGGCACACTTTTTTATGTATTAATGGTGAAAGGCAGGCTGAATTTCAGCAGCATCAACCGCAAATCTCTTGCACTTAAATTGCAAACTAAACTCGACTCAACTGCTTTGGAACAATCTGTGTGGATGTATGTTGGCCTCAAAAGCAACACACACAATTGTAATATGAATGTATATGCATGTTGTTGTAGCTTCTATGTCATGTTTTTCGATGCAAATTCATAAGACCTCAGGGAGTAAAATCATATCATTAAGTCCAGGGATCGAAGGTATCCAAATTTATTCCTCAATACCTTTAAAAACAAACTTAAAATGGAACATGTATGTTTAGTCTATTAGACATACTGTTGGTATATATATATATATCATCCTGAATTTTACAAACAAGTCCCCTTCTGTCATTTGAGATGAATGGTAACTTCCACACATCGCCGTGTTCAACATGTGTAAAAGGTATGTTGTGACAATGAACTTTAAGATGGCTGTGACATATGCACTCGAACTACTTTGGTTATAATAACTGAGTTAAGGAGGAGTATCTTTCAAGCTTGTAATTTTGGACAGACATTGGGGATGGAATTTTCAATGGAACCTGCAGATAAATGCATAGATAGAGATCAGATTCAGGAATATTTATGTCCATTGATTATAGAATAGAAGTTCTACAAACATACACATATCAGTAAAGCATGGTTGTTTGGACACTGGATCCTCTTCAAATGGTGGTGGAACTTGGCCATACACCATTTCACAACTCATATCTTCAAAATCTGAGCATGAAAAGAAAGGGGATAAGACAAGAAGTAAGAGTTTATTGATACAATTACAGCACACCTAATTCCAAATCAGGAAGCAGTTTCTCCGCTTGGAATGTATCTTATCAGATTTTTTACCTAAGAATTTTAGCCTTATGTCCCAATTTTGGTCATAATTAACCAACAGAATGAGATGACATACTTGGATTCATGGTTAACGGAAGCCCAAGTTCATTGATGTAAAAATCTTGAGTAGGAAACTTGCACATATTCACACACATTCCAACGCACCTGCTGTTCTCCAGGAACCTAGATGAGGAACAATGTCAAAGTTAAATTAGTATCATGTCATCTACCAAAATTGCTTCCATTTAAGAACCATACTACATTTGGTTGATGCAATAGATAAACATGGACTAATGGAGTCTTATCTTTGAACTCAATGCCTTAATCTGTAAGCACATTGCAATTCTAAGAAAATACAAAATAAATACTGTATGTATGTATATCTCTATATTAACTTAGACAACTTTTATTCAATTTTTGCATGATGAAGTATAGATCCCACCTGCACTTCTTTATATGGACTCCACTTCTTTGCTTCTTCCCATTTACTTCTACTTCTACAACCTGGTGGATGACCATAAATTAGTGTAACACAAATAAGTCCAAAATGAAACCACAAAAGAAAGATCATTCATATATCTATGTTGCACAACAGAAAATATGTATGGTACAATTGAGTGTTTTTGAGATGATTTTCAACTATTTGACATTGACCAAAATCAAATTAGTCTTTGAAGGTAGGCAAAGAAAAGTGCAATCTCTAGTTTGGAGACAAAACACCACTCATGCATTACATATATAGGCTATGGCTAAGAGGGGTATAATTACCTCGCAAGGTCCAACTAACCAGTGGAAGAAAGGCTCTGTATATGCAGCATTTAGTTCTGCGGTCCGCTTTGTTGGTGGAAAGAATTTCTTGAACTGCAAAAATTATAGTAAATTAACAGGTTGTTGGAGCTTAGTGATTGTAAAGATGGATACACTGATTCAATCACCAAGACATTCAAATTGAAGAGCTAAAGAGGTACAATATATAAACAAGTGAGAATGATCCATTCTGCACCTGAGCAGGCGCCCCTCGAGGTAGCATAGACAATAGCATCTCTCGAACCACTTGTTGCTGCTGTCTGGGAGACCTCCCCTGCATCACTCTCTTAGACATATCCAAAAAACTCTCATAGTCATATTGCCACCACCTCTTCTTCTTAGTCTCGGTCCTAGCTTTCACCGGAGCTGCAAACTTCCTCATTTTGCTAGCAAAGAGAGACATAAATAAATGCCTTGTCAAAAAGCCCATCTTTGTACTTGGTCTTTTGTCCCATAGGAGCTGGCTCTCCTGATGGCTCCGCAATCCTACATTTAATAAAGTAATTGGCACTTGGTTTACACAATACATGTTTAGGGGTAGTAAACTGGGCATGGACAGCTTGAAAGCTTAGAACCACCATGACATTACTGCATGCAATTTTATTGCAAAGAAAAGAAATGGGACTGAAACTCTCAACTGGGTGCGTCTTTCCCTTATAGTATATGAAGAGCTTAGAAGTTAGAAATACAAATACAAGAATGCAAAATGCATGCGACAGAGTTTAATGGGACTGGGTTTGTTTTGTTCATGCTATTTGCATGCCTGTAACGATTTACTTAATTTCTGGGTTTGTTTATCGGCTTGTCAATAGGTAAATAAACATCCTTGGAAATTCTTTTATAATGAGAATTAAAAAACCCAGATGCTAATTGAAACACATCTTTGAAAATTTGGCATTGTTGGTAATTGGATTTCAGTTTGTTAACCTAACCAACAAAAATTAGGGAGTCAATCCGAAATTTTCGAGCAAATGACAGGAACATCAAAATGAAGTATGGCAATAACAGATTTCCCACTGCAAGTGCTAACACGTTATCCCTTTTTTATGTAGCAATGGTGAAAGGCTCCTGAACTTGAATTACAAACTAACTGCACTCAACTGCTACCCAACTTATACATCAGGAACTATCTAGTGCCGGGCAGTCACATATCAACTTGGTTTTTGTAGCTTGACTCCATACTGTGTAGAGGTATGGTGACTTCCAAAGAATATACAATATGAATGTATGTGCTGTCAAACTTGTAACTTCTATGACAAGTTTCTAAGCGCAAAGGACTACATAAAACCACAGGGAGTAAAGAAAATAATTATTCCTCAATACTGATATATCATCCTGAATTTACAGACAAATTTATTTCTATCATGAGACAAATTTTAGCCTAATAGGCATATAGTAACTTCCACACAAGATAGCCGTGTTCAACACGCGTAAACGAAAATTAAGTTACACACAATATGAATGTACTGAAGTTGAACTGTAAGTTGGCCGTGACAAGCGAACTTGAAATGTGTACTTGAACTACTTCGGTTATGATAATTGAATTAAGGAGGAGTATCTTTCAAGCTTTTAGTTTTGGACAGACACTGGAGCTGGGATTTGCAATGGAACCTGCAGACAAATGCATAGCTAGAGATCAGGAATATATATTTCCATTGATTGCAAAACAGGTGTTCTACAAACTTACATATATCAGTAAAGCATGGTTGTTTTGACACTGGATCCTCTTCAAATGGTGGTGGAACTTGGCCATACACCATTTCACAACTCATATCTTCAAAATCTGAGCACAAAAAGTAAACTCCAATTCAGAAAGCTGTTTTTCTACCCGGAATGTATTTGATCAAATTCGTATAAGAATTTCAGCCTTATGTCCCAATTTTGGTCATGATTAAACCCACAGAATGAGATGACATACTTGGAATCATGGTTAACGGAAGCCCAAATTCATTGGTGAAGAAATCTTGAGTGGGAAACTTGCACATATTCACACACATTCCAACACACCCGCTGTTCTCCAGGTACCTAGATGAGGAACAATGTTAATGTTAGACAATTAGTGTTTGGTGCACTTTTAATTATAAACTCCTGCCATCTACCAAAATTGGTTCCATTTAAGAGCCCTACTTCATTTGGTTGCTGCGATAGATAAACATGTACTCATGGAGTCTTATCTTTGAACTCAATGCTTTAATCTGTAAGCATATTGCAGTTCTAGAGAAAAATTGTATGTATGTATGCATGTTAACCTAAAAAAATTTATATTAAATTTGTACATGAAAGTATAGATCCCACCTGCACTTCTTTATATGGACTCCACTTCTTTGCTTCACCCCATTTACCTCAACTTCTACAACCTGGTGGATGACAATAAATTTATGTATCAGAAACTCCAGAAGGAAACAGCAAATGAAATATCATTCATAGTCATGTTACGCAGCAGAAGAGAAGGACAATGTCATAGGTATAACTGAGTGTTTTTGGCATGATGACAAAAGAATTTCAACTATTTGACATTGACCAAAACCAAATTAGTCTTTTAAAATGTAGAAGAAAAAATGTGCAGTTTTTATTTTTGGTGACAAACACCACTTATGCAGTACATACAGATTATAGCTAAGAGGGGTATAATTACCTCAGAAGGCCCAACTAACCAGTGGAAAAAAGGCACTGTTAATGCAGCATTGAATTCTGCAGCCCACTTTGTTGGTGGAAATAATTTCCTGAACTGCAACCATAATAAGTTAAATAAGTATTGAAACAAAACAACCTTATATCATTTGTGGTGAGATTAATTAACATCCAGACATGCACTTTGAGCATTCATTATACAAAAACTTCATGAGTAAGATTCAAGAGATAGCATACAAATCACTAAGACATTCAAAGTAATGAACAAAGGATGAAAAATTAGAGAATGGTCCATTATCCACCTGAGCAGGCGCACCTGGAGGTAGCATAGACAAGAGCACCTCTCGAACCACTTCCTGCTGCTGTATGCGAGACCTCCCCTGCATCACCCTCTTTGACACATCCACAAAACTCTCATAGTCATATTCCCACCACTCCTTCTCCTTAATCTCAGTCTTGGAATTCACTGGAGCTGCAAACCGCTTCATTTTGCGAGCAAAGAGCGTCATAAATGCCTTCTCGAAAAACCCATCATTGTACTTGGTCATTTGTCCCATAGGAGCTGGCTCTCCTGATGGCTCCGCAATCCCACATCGAATGGAATAAGTACCAGTGGTCGGTTTACACAATAACACATGTTTAGGGGTAGTAAAGTGGACAGCTTGAAAGCCTAGAACCCCCATGAAATTACTGCAATTCTGGTGCAAGGAAAAGAAATGGGACTGTGACACTTAGTAGTACTGGGTTTGTTCATTCCATTTTCATGCTACATTTGCCTTCAAATTACAGGACAGTCTCTGACAGGCTAACGAGAATTTTGGTTTTTGCTGAGAAAAAATTATGGCCACACATGCCCTTCTTGGAAGAGATTTAATTTGTGGCTCTATAATATAAGAGAATCCCAGTTCACCATTATCCATTTGATTTCTTTACAATTATATTTGAAGATTGAAACACTTCGAAATACAAATACAAGAACATAAAATGGATGAAACAAAGTTTAGTAGTACTGGGTTTGCTCATTCCATTTTCATGCTAAATTTGCCTTCAAAGTACAGGAGAGTCTCTGACAGGCTAACGAGCATTTTGGTTTTTGCTGAAAAAAAATTATGGCCACACATGCCCTTCTTGGAAGAGATTTAATTTGTGGCTATATAATTTGGAAATTTATAAGAGAATCCCAGTTCACTATTATCCATTTAATTTCTTTGCAATTATTTTTGAAGATTGCATAAATTAATTATTTGTAGGTTGGTGCAGACATGTAACTTAAGAACTATATGACTGGTCCCAGTCATATGTGTTTTAGAGGTTGATGTTAGCAACAGATATGGTCCATGGATGGATTTGAGGCCAATGCAAACGCCACGCTTGAGTTTAAGCATTGATAACTGTCTGGCTTAGCCATATATATTTTTTTTCATTTTATTTATTTTCTACTGGCAGGCCCAAGCCCCTGCAAGTCCATAACATTTTGGATGATACTGTTGGTAGAACAACCCAAACACTCCCACTTAGGAAGAGCCCATTTATATTTGATAGGCTTTCTTATCTTTCAAATTAAGAGAGATCAAGGGTTGCATTACCTTCTCAATGCCTATTGGTTGCATTTGTTGACAAAGACCATATCCTGATGGAGTTATGCAGAAACTGCAGAGTGGACCCAAAGTTGGCATCTCATAAATTCATAATTCCCAACCAGCTTACCCTTTGCCATCAATTTTAACCAAAGTCAACGTTTTTAATAATTATATAGGCACATACACATAAAACATAGGGATAATTTACCCAAAAAAAAAAAGAAAACACTTGGGGATGGACCAGACAACAACATACTATAGTAATTTACTTTGATTTCATGTTATCTCAGAGGCACATTGGGAAGGAAAAAGTATATATGACCCATATAACAACAACAGGTAAAAAAGACTGATTTCAGTGTTGCAGTGCTTTTCCTCAAAAAATTGGACTGTTATGCAGATTATATTGCAGTGCCTGCACTTTGACTATTTGTTCTCATTTAAGTGTTGATGGTGGTTGGCAAACAGAATGAGCCATGCATGGCCATTCATTTATTACAAAGAAGTGGTCTTGAAATTCATTGATATTCAAGGAATGAAAATAAGGGAGATGTTACAGGAGAGAAGGGAAGCCAACTATATTATCCTAATTTCCTTTTCCATCAACTCTCTCTAATTTCTAAAACACTTTCAAGAAAAAGAATTACAAAAGAACAGAGAGGGGGGCAGGGGGTTGACTTCTCTTTGAAGTTAATACCCATTGTCAGAATTCAGAAACTGTTGCTAGAGTTGACCTTTGTTAGTTAAAGTCTGCGACCAATTTTAAAATAATGGATGCTTCTTCATTGAATATTTTCTTCTTATTTAATTTATATTAAAGAGCTCCACTAAAGAGCTCAAACTGATCTCCTGGTCAGATTGTAAGATATAGTAGTATTCAATATGAATTCATATAAAATTAAAGGATGGTGTTGTTGGCCTTAAGAGCCTCATTCAATGCTTGTGAACATTATTAGGAACATACACTAACTCATTAAAATTATTTTTGGCATCAGTTAGCAGTAGCTAGCTAAGCTTGGTTCACTAAGTGATCATCATTAGGAGTTGTAATTGTAAAGTTCACGGAGGTTAATGGGGGAGCTAATACTTTGATCCCCATCAAGCAACCCCTTTGCTATGATCATGTTAGCAGCTTCTGTGGGATGGTATGCATCCCAAAACACATACTTGGATCGATCATTGCACAAAGCAGAGCTTTTGTTTGCATCACGGCCCTTGAAGCAAACAAATGGTGGGAAGTATCCACCACAACATGGTTCATTGGGATTCTCAAATCCTACCAATATCAAAAAAGAAAGAAAGAAGAATCAGTTTACTTCGTTAAATAATAAAAATAGATATAAAAATGGGTAGTTCTAGTTTCAAAGCTAGTTACCATATTGATGATAATTTACTATGATGTTCACGAAGATATCAAAGGAGTTTGCATACACAAAGATGGCTTCAGGACCCAACTCCTTGTTTAGCTGATCCAACACCATATTCAATTTCTTATTGTAGCCTTGGATCAAATCATTCACCTCAGCAAAGCATTGTCCACTTGGTAATAGATTGATGGCACGAATAAATGGTATGCATCCTAGTGGTCCAACCCCTACCACAATGAACTTTCTAGCTCCCAACTCATGCAGTCGCTTCACACATTAACTTACATGTAAAATTAGACAAAGCAAGATCAAAATGTTAAGCTTAGGTGATTGATTAAAGTTTGTAGGTACCTTGAGCTGTATGGTCAAGTTGGAGACCATGAAGTCTTGGAAAATGTTGGGAGAGACTTTGTCTTCACCAAAAAATGGTATTGATGGTTGGACATAGTTGAGAACATCATTGGATCCAATTGTAATTGAGAAGATTGCCTTCTTTAGGAACTCATTTGTACGATTCTCTCCCATTACATTTACCATGTAACTTCTGCTTTGCTCAAAATTGTTTACTTGCTCACGCAGCGGAACTCTTCCAATCTGTGTATACAATAGTAAGTAACAATTTGTGAATTTCAAATTAATGGTCTTGTAATTAAAGTGGACCAGTCCTAATTAATTATAGTTGGTACTTACAAACAAATATCCTGTTTGGTCCAATATTCCTGAGGCTCCAGAAGCATAATTAATTCCCCTGAGAACTGAGTTAGCTTGAGTGTTTGGGGCTAGATAAGGTGGAGGAAATGACTTGGCTCCAAGTGCTTGACCTGATTAATTGCACCACCCAAAGCTTGAGTAGTTAGAATAAAGATAATTAATATTAAGATAATCAACAACAAAACCCAACTTTTTTTTGGGCTAATGGATGACTGTTTCAAGTCATTGAAGGGCAGATGGGCTACATCGGCAAGAGCCATAATGACACAGCTAGGAAGCAAGACCCAATAAGCTGTGACAATATTCCTTTACCCAAGCTGAATTTTTCTAATACTCTTAACTGTACCTTCAAATTATGACCCAAAAATAAATAAACAAAAGAAAAACTGCCTTCAAATTGAAGGTCATTAAATGCCTCTTAGGCTGGGGTGGTGGGCTGGGGAATCAGACACATTTAGTGCACATTATTACCTACAATGTCTGATATGGTTCGGCCATTTGTGAATCTACCAGTGGGTCTTCCACCAGAGGGCTTAAAATCGATGCCATAAGGAGGAGAGTCGGCCTTTGAGAGGGTGAAGATGTAGTCATTGTTTCCTGCATCAACTAGAGAGTCCCCAAACACAAATGAAGTGAAAGCAAAACAGCGCAAGAAGGCATTCAAACAGAGAATAACAAATAACATTATACATGGAAAAAGTTTAGAAATCTTATGGACCACCATTTTCACACAAGCACATGCCTTGTAAGCAGTGAGCTTTACATGGGTTTATATAGATTGAAGTGGGTTGGCTCCATTGTACAAACTGATGCACAACTTTCATGTCCTGCTTGCTTTAGCAGGCGTTATAATCTTTGAACAGGTCTTGTGGCAGTGGTGTGTTAGGCTTAGAGATTTGCATGACGTAGTTTCTGGAATTGGTCAAATTAATTTCTAGTTTGATTCATTGGGTGGACTCTACATAATTATATCAGCTGCTAGATGAGTTATGAATGTGACAGAACTGTAGCTGTATTGGCCTTATAATGAATTTTAGCAGATAGTGATTTCGTCAAGATCTGTGCATAATCTATGGTTCTGTGTGTCCCATTAATTGTTTAAAGTGGTCTCAACATGGCAAAACAAAGTTACTAATTAACTGAAATGTTTATCTTGCACTTTAGGCTACTTAGCATAACATGATGTTGAATTCTATGCCAGAAATGTGAATTCTCTGCAGGGTCCCAGTAGTTGTTAATTTATTATTTCCTTAATTTGGGGGGTTTATGATTGAGTCTTTTCGAATGATTTGCTCAAAGGTAGACAGTTGATCAAAGATCCATGCCAATTTGCTGATTTCCACCATGCATGGTCATTCTTTGTATATGAAATTTACCGAAAACGTTCATTTTTTCAATTGAAAATCAAATACTTCAGATCATTAATTATCTTATCTTGTCTACACATACATTCATGTACTTCTGCTACATATAAACTTGTAATTGTGTATATATACCCATCATCTCAATGAATGAGATCAAAACTCAACCTCTTTCATGGTATCAGGGCAAAAGTTTCTGAGTTCGAATTTCTATAATTCCAAATCCTTTCAATATGAGTGAATTCTGCAGGGTGATACACTAGTAAGACCACATGGGTCTCCAGTCCAAACCCATATATTCCTTTAATTTGAAATATTTTACATGTTCATAGGTATAAATTAATGGCTCCAAATTTTGGGGTTTCACTTGCTGTACACTAATTGAAGAAAATTGTAGAATTTCTTATAAAGGACTAAGCAATGTTATATGTTTCCAATGTGAGATTTTTTTTTTCATACGTCTCATACGTACTCTATACGTGGTGTCATTTAAACTTAATACGTGAAAAATTCATATCGAGTGATGTGTGAGTAAATGTGGCCGTTATATTTGACAAATGAATAACTAGAATCTAATACGGTAAATAACATTTGAGCATCTGAATTAAAATTAAATGAGAATAAATAAAGAGACTCAATTCCTTATAAACCACTAAATAAGACTATATTTTTCCAATAATACATACATCAACCAGCATTCTCACATGCGCTCAAAAATTGAAGTGTATACGTTGTTGCTTTCTAGCTTCTCTAAAACTCTATTATTAAATTCCGTTGACCCGGACCTTTTTTCAAAGACACTGCACTAATGTTTGTTTCCTTAATCCTTTTTCTTTTTTCTCTCTTACAAGGATGTCACTATTGGAATATGATGTGTTGATTTTATCACCACAAAATAAAATTGAAATTTGTTTTCTACCGCCTAAAATTAAAGTTTGTTTAATAATTGAATCATCACATTATATGTCACATTTACAGATTATCACGTTCATATATATTTGAATAGGGAAAAGATTTTG
>QANT01000451.1:0-12023 GCA_003254885.1 Purshia tridentata
TTTATTAATTTAATAATTTAATAATTTATAACGAATAAGATTTGGGTTGGACTGCATTGCATATTTGTATAATTGTATTGCAAGAGGCTAGAAAAATATTGACCCGAAATGGAATTGAAAATGTGAAAGTAGTAATGTAGTATGATGATGGAAGGGTAAATGTTGAACTGGATTGGTGGTAGAGGCGAGCATTGTACCGTGAGCCAACTTCCAAGGTTGGTTTTGTTTTTAGAATACTCAGAGAACATGCTTTTACGAGTTCAGTTGAGCTGTGTGTGGAGGTCAAAATATGAACAAAAATAAAATAAGATAAATATAGAAAATAAAAAAGAGGAGCCAAAAAGCGAATGAAAAGAGAAAAGGGCCCAAAAGCAAACCCTTTTCACAAAATTCTATTCCATTTCGAAATTCCAATTCCTTGTATATCTAAAAATAAGATATCATATCTGCTGCTCTCAATCTTATTCAATTCTCCTTAGTCCTAGTCTCCTAGACAGATTTTCTTATTTTCCAATTGGAGGATACAGGATACGAAAAAGAGAAGAGAAACTCAAAAAAGAGCATAGAAAGAAAGAAACTAGGAAAAGCTTCCCAAAGCAAAGCTCTCAAAGCCTCAAAACCTCAAAAGCCAGGATAGGAGGAATGACAACACCCTTACCTTTGAGGCTTTTTTTGCCTCTAACCACCATTACTGCCTATTCTTCTTCTTCAGACTTTCTCTCCAACTCCCTCAAATCCTTTCACCCTGCAAGCCCTAATTTCAACCTTTCCTACTCTTCGTCTCTCTCATCTCACCGCCACACATGCACTGCAAAAAGGACACCCTCTCTCTCCAAACGGAAGGTATCTCTCTCTCTCTCTCTCTCTCTCTCTCTATGTATGTACGTATCTGTATCGTGAACTTTTCTTAATTCCAATAATTGGGTCTTGTTTGTTGAGTTTTTTGGTAGGGAAAAATAGTATTTTTTGGTATTTTTTGAGCTTGAAAATCCTTGTCCTTAGTTTCTGGAATGAGCTGGCTATATAAGGGGACGCTGTTCCTTCATCTGATTGATTTTCTCCTTGAAAATTGGGTT
This sequence comes from Purshia tridentata, assembly GCA_003254885.1. Classification (NCBI taxonomy): domain Eukaryota; kingdom Viridiplantae; phylum Streptophyta; class Magnoliopsida; order Rosales; family Rosaceae; genus Purshia; species Purshia tridentata. Next base: position 1,077 of record QANT01000451.1, read on the forward strand.
TTGTATGTTTAAGTGCTTTTATTTGTTATCTGAAGCGGCTACAATGGGGTTTTGCACTTTGTATGTGTGGAGGTATAGTTAAAACAAAAGGGTTTAATTTATATTTTCAAATATTTCCTTGGTTTTAAACCCGTTTAATTTCTTGTAAAAGTCAGGCATGTGCCTTCCATGATAAGAATTGTACTTTAGTTTCATGCTTGTTGAAAAAATGAGAGCATTTCTTTCAGTTATTGAACCAATGGAGATGCTTATAAGGTTTTTGAATTGATATTCAAAATGCTAGTATAAGGTTTGTGATTTCTGTCAAATCTTTTCATATGAATGCTTCTTCGGCCTGCAGGAGTACAAAAGGTAACTGCTTTGACGTTGTCAAGCCATGGTCTTTACTGTATCTGCATGTGTTTTATGAATTTCCTCTCAAGTTGTGAGCACTGAAAATTTTTTGGATCACACATGTAGCTAATGCAAGTGGTCATGATGTCACATGTATCACTATTTAGTCTTGGGAGTGATCAAAGAGCATCGAGCTCTCTTTAACCAATTTAGGCATCAAAACAATTGTTTTTTTTTTTGTAATCATTGAGAGGCTACAGATAACAATTTTTGAGTACTGACATATTTTAAGACCCATGTCAGCTTGAACTAGTATGATCACCACTCGTTGTGGGCAGTTGGTTTTCACTAATGATTTACTGCCAGGGGCTCTGTTTTTCTGTACTGGTATAGTGGCTTTGCGGACATGTGAGAAGAGATCAACGCATAGATATTCAATCATATGAAGACAAGAATGGAGTGCACATGTTTGGTTCCGATGAAGAAGTAGGCACCCAAATCCCAACTCAAGCTCAATCTGTCGTTGAAGGATCAGGGACAGTTATGGTATCAGAGTTTAGACCTGTGGCCGATGTGGATTATCTACAGGTGTGTGATTATCCTTCAGTTTGGTTTTTTTTAATTTGTTTTATTTTATCCTTTTTCTCTTTCTTTTAGTTTTCTTTTGGCTTGTTTTTGGACAAAAGAGAAGGGGGGGAGGTGTTGATGGCTCCCATGATTGCCCCTATTACCAAAACCTTTTTACCATTGTCAATTTTGGTCACTGATGTCAATTTTAACTTCAGCTAGGCAATTACCTATACTGAACCGTATAGGAGCCATATTATGTAATGTCTCTCCTTCCAAACCAAAAGTTTGGGACCTAAGGGTATCGTTAAGATAAATCTGCAGTCAAAATTTGGGTGATTAGATAGCTTTTGATAATCTTTTCTGAATAAGTTTTCTTTCTATGTTCAACAGTCACAGTTCATCACATGGTAATGATGGTTAGGCGGTAACTCCTTGCATGCTTTGATTTAAGTGTTATTTGCCCTGTCTTTCAGTTCTAATTTTAATTGCAATACATTGTGCTACTTTTACAGATATTTTAATTTTCTTTTGCTCAACATTATATGCAGGAGTTATTAGCCATTCAGCAACAAGGGCCCAGAGCAATTGGCTTTTTTGGAACCCGAAATATGGGATTCATGCATCAAGAACTTATTGAGATTCTTAGCTATGCCATGGTTATCACTGTAAGAGCTGCAACTTCATGATATTTTATATCTGGTATTATGAGTACTGATTGAGCCTATCAGATGTTCTAAAATACTGGGCCTTATCAGTTTATGTTGATTGCCGAATGGATTGGTGCCCTTTACTTGTATGTTCATGAACTTCTGTTTGCAGAAAAATCACATATATACATCAGGGGCATCTGGCACTAATGCAGCTGTTATCAGGGGTGCTTTAAGAGCAGAGAAACCAGAACTGCTTACTGTAATCTTGCCTCAAAGCTTGAAGAAGCAACCTCCTGAGAGCCAGGAATTATTGTCAAAAGTAAGAATTTCCTAAACATTATCCCTTAAGTTTCTACTTTATCTATTGAAAACTTGTGACTTTACCATTATTTTCTTGGGTAGGTTGTGTTTCTATCATCATATAGGATGATTATAAATAGCCGCCCACTAGATGGTCCTGGCTCTAGTAGAATACCTTGTCAGTTAAGTGCTAGGATGAACTTGGGTGACCTTAATTTTCTTGTCCTGCTAGTTTACAATGTTCTTCTTATAGAATTACCGTTCCCGCAATCTATTACTGTAGAGAGAGAGAGAGAGAGCGCTTTACAAGACTAGGTTGACTGGGTGCATATAGGCTTGAACTGAATTTTAATGGGTTCAGGTGCGGAAGAATCCTTTTTTTCATTATATCTGTAACTTGTAGTCGGTAATGCTCCACTTGTTCCCAGCACCAGAAAAGGAAAAGCAATATTGTTATGTTAATTAATAATTTTCTGGGATTTGCAGGTCAAGCATGTAATAGAGAAGCCTCACAATGATCATCTACCGCTGATAGAAGCCAGCAGGTTGATAGTAGCTTCACTTATATGTTTATTCAATTTTTAGAATTTCAGTTACCCTGTTTTCTTCCAATACTATATAGGTAATCATTATCAATTTATGATGCTTACTGAAACTTTCCTTAGTTGAGAAGTGTATAAGATATCAATTTAGGGAAGGCAGTTGATGTTAAACAGCTTCACTCTTGGGAAAAAAGGCCATAGTTGCTTTTCCGGCACCTAATAGACTCAGGCTTAAGGGGAAACTGTCTTTGTACAAGGGAAGTGGATGCCCCTTAAACTTTCTAGACAATGAGAACCAATTTAAATAATACTGGTCATTGCTCTATTTACCATGATCAAGCTTGTAGGTTCACTTGAATTTTTGATCCAATCTCTATCAAGACTAATGAGTTGGAATTTTTTCTAAGGTTTGACCAAGAATAACTCAACAAATCATCTTAAACGCCTGCTTGATTTTCTCATGAGCAAAATTGCTTTAAACAAGGTTTACTAGATTCTGGAAAAGAAAAACTTACTCTAGAAGTCTTTAATGATGCATTATCCTGCAATACATGAGCTATCTCACCTCTTAAGCATAGTCTCTGCTTCTTTGTTTTTGGCCTTGGCAAATGGTGTTGTGCTAATCTAGCTGACTCACATTTTGTGAGATAAATGTAAGGGGAACACACTTGAAAATGCAGGAGTCAGATCCACTTGTCTTGTGGAGGATAGAAAAATAACTTAATTTTAAGCTGAGAACTTTTCAGCCATGGTTTATATTGATAGTCAAGCTCCCATCATTGGTAGCTAGTAGAGCTTGGAATTGTAGTAGCACAGACAGACATCATTTCTCCAAGTTTGCTATTACGAATTTTTTTTTCACAACTTTCATGTTGAAACTGCAGGTTGTGCAATATGGACATCATTTCGCATGTACAGCAAGTAATATGCTTTGCGTTTCATGATAGTAAATTGCTCATGGAAACTTGTCAAGAGGCCAAAAATCTCCGGAAAATTGTGACGCTCTTCTACCTGGACTAAAACAATTGTTCATTCTGTCCATACATTTTTAGAGAGAGAGAGAGAGAGAGAGAGAGAGATCTTATTTTTGTTTGTAAAAAAATAGATGGAATGGAACAGATCGCATGACTTTGTAGAGTGTAATAGTGAGGAAGAGGCCAATTTGCTCCTCTTTCTGTGTTGGTATATTTTAAGGAAATTTTCGAAATAATTGTTTGTACAAATTTCCCAGGTGGCCAAGTGCGGCACATTGAATTAATATAAAGTCCCTCGCTACAAATATCGATATATACATATAGACAATTGCCTTTCTTCATGCGTCAGACCAAAAAATAATTGGAATTGGCGGCTTATGGCCGGGTAAATGAAGACCGAAAAATGCCTCCTTTTTCTTTCAAATTTTATAAACTAATCTTTTCCAAGCCAAAAAAATAAAAATAAAATAAAGCTAGTCTTTAACATAAAGAAAAATCAGTATACCTACATCACAACCTAAAGCTGTGTAAAAAACGAAAAGGGTATAGTGATATTACTTCATGCAAAAGGTTCATTTATTAATTTTCCAAACAAAAATGAGCTATTTTTGCACTGATTTCCTATGATCCCTTTAATTAAAGATAAACGTAAGGTAGTACTTCGTGTTTAGGGTATTGCAAAGTCAATTTGAGTCTAAGTTAACCACCCAACTAAACGGACTCAAAATTGAGAAGGGTAAATTAGGAATTGAAAAAATTGCAAAGTCAATCATGACAATTACAGAAGATTCAATTGGGCTTAAAATGTGAAGGGTCTTTAGGAATTATAAAATAGAGGTGTTAATAAACAGGAAATGAACTCTCGAGCGGAAGTTCTTTGCAGAAAAGGTGAGGGAAAAAATATCAATCACAAGATTATTATCATGGATTAAATGTTTAATAACAAAAGTAAAATCATGTGGTTAGTATTTGTTTTCCTCAATCTTTCCACATGGGAACTTCCACAAGAGAGAAGTTCCCTAGATAGGAAATAGTGTAAACAAGAAAATAAATGGTAACTTTTCTTTGCCTCTTTAGAAAATAGTAATTGTTAATCAACTATTTATTAATTTAGCAAAGGAAAAAGGAAACAAGACAAAGTAATATAGGAGTAAGCAGCATATACGATCATAACTTCTCCTCAGAACATCGTGGCAAGTTGGAAAACCCTTTGAAAACATTTACCAATGAAAGATTTTTTCCAAATAACCAAAATATTTCCACAAAACAATTTAAGACATTGACTAAACTTTTTTTTCCCTTGGACTAATCTTTATATATCTCAAGTGCGTATGCAAACTACAAAAATTATGATACATAAATAAATTATCAAGTATTACAATGGCATATACATATATCATTCAATTCAATATATACATTCGTAAAATAAAATTTACCACATCGTCTGAATTTGCATGGCTTTGATGTCTTCTTTCAACCTCCAATAACGAGGAATACATTTTGTTGCAAAATCCGGCAATGTCCTTCTATCATGATCTAATTGCACCCATTGTTCTGTTCGTTGGTGTGCCCAAATTACGCTGAAAAGCAATGTAAACTTCAACCCATAATATACCATTGTTTTGTTGTGCACTAAGTTCCCAAATTTTGAAACTTCTCTAACCAAGCATGAACTAGAGAAATATATTCAGGTGTGGTCCAACCAAGACCTTTAACCATATTGAATTCACTAAATTTGATGAAAACGTTTGTGTAAAAGAGAGAATGATGTAAAAAAAACTCTAAGAAGAATGAGGTATATATAGAATTTTTTGAATACTAACCATTATAAAATTAAGGGGAATTTTTGAAAAATTTTCTAACATTTATTATGATTTTTTTTAAAAAAAAAAAAAAACCTAGAACTGAGAACAACGGCCCGCAGATTAGAGCCATTAAACTAACAAAAATTATCTGTTCCAGTAATTTTGCCGCTCGTTGGATTCAAAGCTGGCTGCGCAACGCACGCATGTGTAACACGCCTGGCCTTTTGCGTCGTTTGTAGGTGGGGCTCGCACGCACAGTAGCTCGGTCGTCTTTCTCTCCTTTGTATTGGTCTAAACATGGGCTGCCCAACAATTGGTATTTCGTATCATATATTCCCAAAATTGGGGATTGGGTTTAAGGATAAAAATTTATGGAGCTCCGATTCATCCCCATTGTAGATGGGCTATCCCCATTTGATACCCAATTTTTGGGTTTGGGGATCAAATATCGTTCCCATTGTAGATGGCCTAATGTCCGACTTGAGATACATTAAGACATGACTTATGAAATTTTAGAGTATGACTTGGGAAGGGATAAGACATGACTTAAGATGTCACTATAGACAATTCTGAATGAATACAAAGGTATTAAAACTTAAAATGCCTCGAGATATGAATTGAATTTCTCAAAGTATGACTTGAGAAAAACTAAAGCTCGACTTAAAAAACTATAGAGTAGGACTTGGAAAGCATCAAGACATGACTTACTATGTCACCTGATACAATTTTGAATGAATCAAGAGGTACAAACACTTAAAATGTCTTGAGCTATGAATTAAACTTTTCAATGTACAAATTTGGATGCCCTAATTTAATTACGACTAGAGATACACTAAGGCACGACTTAAGAAACTTTAGGGTATGACTTGAGAAGCATCAAAACATGACTTGTGATGTCACTAGATACAATTGAAATGCATTTACGGTATAAACACTTAAATGCCTCAAGCTACAAATTGAAATTCTCAATGTAAAACTTTGGATGCCCTAATGTACAACTTGAGATACACTAAGGTGCGACTTGAGAAACTCTAGGGTATGACTTAGGAAACGTTAAGACATGACTTGCAATTTCACGAGATACAATTTGAAATGATCTAAGATATAAACACTTAAAATGCCTTGAGCTAAACACTCAATGTATGACTTAGGTTACCCTAGTGTACAAGTTGAGATACACTAAGGCACAACTTAAGAAACTCTAAGGTATGACTTGAGATCCATCAAGACATGACTTGTGATGTAACTAGATACAATTTCGAATGACTCAAACGTATAAACAATTAAAATGTCTCAAGCTACAAACTACAATTCTCAATATATGACTTGAGATGCCCTAAGGTACAGCTTGAGATACACTAATGCACGACTTAACTATAAACTATGACTTGAGAAGTGTCAAGAAATGACTTGCGATGTCCCTAGATACAATTTAAAATGCATCGAGCTACAAATTGAAACACTCAATGTACAACTTAGAATGCCTTAATGTACGACTTGAGATACACTAAGACACGACTTAAGAAATTCTAGAGTACGACTTGGGAAGCATCAAGACAAGACTTGAGATATCACTAGATACAATTTTGAATGAATCAAAGGTTTAAATACTTAAAATGCCTCGAGCTATGAATTGAAATTCTTTATGTATGACTTTAGATGCACTAATGTATAACTTGAAATACACTAAGACATGACTGAAGAAACTCTAGATTATGACTTGGGAAGCATAAAGACATGACTTGCAATGTCACTTAATATAAAATTTTGAATAAATCTTTAAAGTATAAACACTTAAAATGCTTTAAGATACAAAATGAAATTTTCAATGTATGATTTAGGATGCCCTAATGTACGACTTAAGATACAATAAGGCATGACTTAAGAAACTCTAGTGTATGACTTGGGAAGTGTAAAGACATGACTTGCAATGTTACTAGCTACAATTTTGAATAATCAAAAGATATAAACACTTAAAATGCTTAGGATGCCCTAATTTAAGACTTAAGATACACTAAGAAACTACTTAAGAAACTCTAGGGTATGACTTTGAAAACATCCAGACATGTTTTGCAATGTCACTTGATGTAATTTGAAATGAATTTAAGATTTACACACTTAAAATAAGCTATGAACCATAATTCTAGATGTATGACTTAATATTCGCTTTTTTTTTTTCATCTTTTATGTTTAGACAAGAATTTTTTAAACTTGTTTCGGTTTTCTTGGTAAGACTCACCATTTGAATAGAAGGTAAGTCGTTAAAGTACTTGCAGAAAAATAAAAGTAGCACTGTCAAAATATAGAGTAGAACCAAAGACAACCAATGTTTGATTCTCTCCGTACTAGCTAGTTGATGCGGAGGTGTTTCATCAAAAAAATTTACGGTGTTTCACAATCTTTTTCATATTTTCCCTCTAGTCTTCCCTTTCTGATTTCACAACTTACTTCCTGTCGTCCATCCAACTACCAGATAAATCAATAAACTTTTCTCTTTTAGTGTTGATCAAGAAAGTTATAAAATAATACTGGAAAACATAAATAACAAAGATGCCAACTTTCTCTTTTATTAAGGAAATTCACATTATTGTTGCCCAAAGTTAATCTACATTCAACCAATTCCTGGTTCCTAGCCAAGACGTTCTCATCAAAGTGCTTCAGCAATGAAATTGCTTTAGCGCACGTGAATGAAGATGGTCCATCTGCCACTCAGCCACCACAACTAGAGAACCTCATTGCAGCTTTAAAAAACTGTAAAATGAATTAGCTGTTGGAATTCAGTATTAAAACCCACACCATAACAAGTCATAAACAACATATTAAGCATAACTGTATAAACAAGGATGCACCAGATACTATTTCTTATAAATCAGTACTTATCAAGACAAACCTATAGTTATTAGGGGGTTACTAAACAAATATACTTTTTTTTTTCATAAGAGATTACCATGGAAATCTATCACAGAATGAAATGCAAAATAACCCTTATATTTGGAGAGTTTAAACAAGCAATCAGAAAATAGTTATATTACAGCACGCAATTTTATTTGTGGATTGTACTGCCCAAATAAATTAAATAGCTCAATACCAACTATTTTCAAGAACTGGCTGCATAAGCATTGTAGCATTCATTCAACCAAAAAAAAAACCACTGCAGTTTTCTCTTGAGACATATTTCACAATGGCCAAAAATTGGAGAATGCATGAAAATTTTCAACGAGAAACAAAACAGGGATAAAAAAACATTACATTTTAGCACTCATTTTCATCAGAGGAGTTGTCATCACTGTCATCCTCATAAATCTGGTATTCTTCATCACTAGTATATGCATCTTGCATTCTATCGGCCCCTGCTTCAGGGGATGGAAAACTACCAAAAAGCTCCTGCAAATGGGTTCTTGAGATGTTCTCCATGTTAAGATCTAAGGAATATATAGGAAATCCAGTTTTGCAGAGCTTTGAACAATTCTTGAACAGTAAGCATTAATTTGTCTCAAAACTCTCTCTTGACAATTCTGAGCTAGTTTATTTGGCTACAGTTTCCATCTACACCAAAATAAGGGAACATCATTCCCAAAAAAAAGGTCATATGAATGCAATTTATTGCAACTGATGTCCATTGCTGATTTTCTGTATTGCTTCAAAGGATGGAAAGAGAAGGCCCAGAAACAATTTCACATTTTATTCAAATCATGCCAAATAGTCAGTCATTATATTAAAGGCACTCAAAAATGAAAAAAAAAAAAAAAGAGAGAAAGAAACTGAATAGTTATGGTACAAGGATACATGAATGTGACTGCAGAGAAATTTCACCATCCTCAGCCTACATACAAGTAAACATGATACAAGTCAACAAAAGGAGGCACACTAAAAATAAAGATGCAATTAATTATATAACAGATAATCTATTGAAGTAAAGAAATATCAAGAAATAGAACATAAGGAAAACAATGATCTAATAGATATCAATTTGAAGACAAGATGATTAACAATAGAACATAAAGAAAACAATTAATTACCAGATCAAGTCCATCATATGTATCTAATGCCTCTTCACCATTATCAACCTCAATGTCATTTTCCTCATCATCTTCAACATTGTTGGGTTCCTCAAGATCTTCATCACCTATAAGTTCATGGTAAACATAAGTGTTAAGTACCTCCCAAATTAGTTTTGAATAATCAAGACAAAAGAATATATTATCACAAAAAGTGTTAAATAAATTTCCAGTAAAAAAGTGTTGCAAATAGCTGACCAAATATGAATGCATAAATAAGTAATTGAATCCTACTTGAGAACGTTTGAATCATTTGGAATAAACCTTAATACAGATCAGATGACAAGTCTTTTGAAAAGCAAGATATCTTGTATAATCAAAGAAAAGAATGTTATTAGTAGTCCAGACCTAAAAAATAATAGTAAAAAAACTGCACAGGATGCTAAGAGAAGCATGTATTGTAAACATGGAAGTGAAGATGATTTTCCATTAAGTACAGCTCCATGTCTTTAAGGGAATTTTAGGAGAAGATATTGTCGGTAAACCTTATAAGAACATAGAAATTGGCTTGTCGTAATATGACAAAAGAAGTGAACTCTCTTCTAAGATAGTAATTATGACAGAAATTAATAAAAGATCTGGAGTGTCAACAGGCGTAGTTTTCTTTTTGTACCTGGATTGGCTTGTTGGTGTACCAATTCATCACGCATTAAGTTGTCTTTACTGCACATCTTCTTTGACTTTTTAAAGCTTTCAGTAGCCTCTTTTAGCAAGCGTTGGGCACCAGGTTCTGGGTATACAGATAGGAACCTCAACTTAACACGACGTTTCAAGTTCTCCAGCAAGTTAGATGAAAACCATCCTGTCTCAGACTGCATATTTATAAGCTAAATATCACCAAGTAAAACCATAAAAACAAGAAAACACTGAAGAAAATAGAAATTGTCAAAGATAATTACCACTAATATAACACAATGTCAGAAAGTGTTTTTGTTTTTTTTGTTTTTTTATTCCCTTATAAGATTTTGGCAGTTCTCTGAAAAATTAATATTTGATATCTGATACTCTACAAAACTCATAACCGTAAAAGTGGCTTATCCCAAAACACAGAGACATAAAGACATTGCAACAGGAAAAACTTACGTGAAAAGGTCGGAGAAGCAGCTTTTAAAGCATGCAAGCAATTAAAATGGCTTTGAGTTTTCGCCACGATTGATTGCTTAGGTCAAACCACTAAATTATGTGATTCTGTGCATATCAGAGAGTAAGGTTGTTTCATATTTCCTAGTAAAAAGTAGGTTGTTTCATATTCCCTAGTAAAAAGTAGGTTGTTTCATATTCCCTAGTAAAAAGTAGATTGTTTCATATTTGTAATATATGTGGAAAATAAATCTAAACCAGGGTAACTTGGTTCTACTACTAACTTCATTAATTTATTCCTGTCTCTACACTTGCAAACTATCCTTCTCAACATCTTCATTTCAGTACTTGGACACTCAAGCATGTGATACATGCTTACTTCTCTCTCACCACCAGTTCTTACTCAACTTCCTCAATTTAATAATTAGAAACTCATACATGCCCATCTTTGAAAGATGGAATTCGAATGGCCAAAATAAAAGGAATAGTGAGTTACCATCCTCACACCACAATGAATTATGACTGGCTCATATGAATATAAGAGATACTAAGAAAATATCAATAAAACATTTGGAGATTATGTTAATTGTTTTTTGTGTTTTCTTTTTCTTGTGCGAGTGTGTGGTGGTGGTTGG
>QANT01000452.1:0-30152 GCA_003254885.1 Purshia tridentata
CCATATGATTGAGATATGAATTTTTAAATTTGCTGTAGAAATCAGCAACTTTCTTCAGTTTTTCTCTTAAGAAATCCTTAGGTTTTGATGCTCGAATTTTGATACACTTGGAGTTGGATTTTGAAATTGCTACAGTGGCTTATAAACATGTTTTTAGATGTGTTCCAATTGGCTTTACTCGTTTTGACTCAACATACACGAAATTGAGATTTTTGACCAAATGAACAATGCTTTTGCATAAAATCAGTTTTTGACCTTGCTGCCTTGTTTTCAACATAATTATTTTTATGCTTTGATTTTTGTAAAACTGTTTCAGCAAGTAAAAATAGACACATACACCATTATTTTAAGCCAAGAATCGCTTAAAAATGATCTCATATGATTGAGATATGAATTTTTAAAATTGCTGCAGAAATCAGCAACTTTCTACAGTTTTTCTCGTAAGAAATCCTTAGGTTTTGATGCTCGAATTTTGATACACTTGGAGTTGGATTTTGAAATTGCTACAGTGGCTTATAAACATGTTTTTAGATGTGTTCCAATTGGCTTTACTCGTTTTGACTCAACATACACGAAATTGAGATTTTTGACCAAATGAACAGTGCTTTTGCATAAAATCAGTTTTTGACCTTGCTGCCTTGTTTTCAACATAATTATATTTATGCTTTTATTTTTGTAAAACTGTTTCAGCACGTAAAAATAGACACATACACCTTTATTTTAAGCCAAGAATCGCTTAAAAATGATCCCATATGATTGAGATATGAATTTTTAAAGTTGCTGCATAAATCAGCAACTTTCTGCAGTTTTTCTCTTAAGAAATCCTTAGGTTTTGATGCTCGAATTTTGATACACTTGGAGTTGGATTTTGAAATTGATACAGTGGTTTATAAACATGTTTTTAGATGTGTTCCAATTGGCTTTACTCGTTTTGACTCAACATACACGAAATTGAGATTTTTGACCAAATGAACAGCAATTTTGCATAAATTCATAGAGCAAGTATTGCTATATGGCCACAAAATGAACCATTTTCATAAATGAACATGCTTTCATGTCTTACATAATCCAAGGTTCACAAAATGAAACAACAGAATAACAACACTAGTGAGATAGTCCAAAGAGATTCTAGGGAATTAATGTCCTCATTCATCTAGTAAGTGTTACAATAGGAATACAAATTACAACAAAATAAATTTGAACAATATAACATACTCTAAAGTTCTAAACTTTGATCTCCACATTCTCAAACCCCAAACCAAACCCCAAACTAAACCCCAAAAATACTCAAGTTCTAAACTTTGAACTCCACATTCTCAAACCCCAAACCAAACCCCAAACTAAACACTCAAGGCTTAAGATCTCTTTTTAAAGAATCTAAACATTCTATTTGTTAGGTACTTATGTTTTAGGCTTTTGGATAAAAATACAGGTGGTTAAATGTTGTTTTTATTGAAAAAATATGTTGTTGAATGTTTGGGCAAAAAAAAAGAAAAAAAGTTTAAAAAGTTGACATAATATCATACCATACCGTTTCATACCGAAACCGTAAAACATTGGTATGGTATGGTATCATTTTTAAAAATGTCCATACCATACCATACCATACCAGTTAAAAATTTATGGTATGGAATAGGTATGAGGTTCATGTCATACCATATCATACCATGCCCACCCCTACTGGTAACATCAGCAGCACACCCAATCAACTATACTCTTTGTTTTTGCTTTTGGTTTTTGCTGAAAGTGCTTTTTTTGCTTTGTTCTGGAAAGTGCTTTTGCTCAGTTGCTCATCATCAATCATAATGATCAAGTAGCAAATTTGCTTTTCTTATGTTTTTGGTAGTGAGGAGAATGTTTACTTGCTCTGCAAGGAATTATGCACAAAGGGAATAGCAGCTGATGCCCAAGGCTCCGATCTCTTTGTCGTTTTCATCTCCAATGACAACAAACAGGTATTTGATATGCCTATCGTGCCATTTTATTTTATTTTTGTATATAGAAATATATTTTTTTGTTTTTTTGTTTTTGGCCCTTTTGGGATAGTTTATATTTTATTTTACTTTTTAATGAATTTACTGTGTGTTGTGGTGGAAAATGAAATATTTTAGATTCCACTGTGGCATCAAAAGGCCAGCAACCGAGCCGATGGAGTTGTTCTGTGGGATTATCATGTGATTTGCGTACAGAGAAAAGGCAGAGGTGACTCACCCTCACCATACGTAGTATGGGATTTGGATTCAAGTCTTCCATTTCCTTGTCCTTTACCAAGCTATGTCTCCGAAACTATCCGCCCCTCATTTCAGACCTTTCCTGAATTCCAGAGGTATTGCAGCACTTGTATATTTTCACTTAGTGTCACTCTCACCCAGGTTTTTAAATTATATATAATCATATATAGGGAAATTTTAGATATATATATATATATATATATATATATATAAAACATTTTTGTTCAACTGTCTGACATATTATATTGTTACGTTGTCATATGTTATGTTTTAAAACTATTAATCTGGTCTGGTCTGTTGATTGGCTGCATTTATGTTTGAATGTGTAGTCCAAATTTTCAAACACATATGACATATGTATTGATGCCTTTGTCTGGTACTGTGGTGCAGGTATATCCGGGTTGTGCATGCCCCATTATTCCTCCGTTACTTTGCATCTGATAGAAGACACATGAAAGATTCTCTTGGCAATTGGGTTCAGCAACCTCCTGTCCATGAGCCCATTGTTGCTCAGGGTAAATGCTAAGTTGCTCTTACGTTTTTATATAGTTTGGTGGTGGTAAAAATATCAATTATCAGAATACTTGGATTTAAGAATACTACTTGTAAGTTGTAACAAAATTTTCCAATTAACAACTAAAAGCAAAATAATCAAGCACAAAGGAGATGTGATTGATTATTCATAAGCCTCCATTGCCACACTTTTTCTTCCTTATGTCTCTTAGACGAAATCATTCCTCATTTGAAATCTGAGTCTTGAGTTATGAATCATTGTTACCTGGACAAAAGGAAAAAGAATATATGTGGAACTCCCACTTTTTCATTTTTATATGATCAAGAGAATAATTCCCTTTTAATTTGTTCTTGTAGTAAATTCAGATTAGATTAAAACTGAGCCACATATAGGAGCTTATAAATTTGTTTGAGCATCCTGTCACCCCAAAAAAACGGAGAGAGATGAAAACCTTGATACCTGTTCTGCGTGTTTGTGTATGTGAGAGGGAGAGAGAGAGAGGTTGTCAGAGAATTGTAGTAGGATCTGTCAGATTTCTTCCGTTAGGTGGAAGATGGATAACCCACACAGCTGCTAGGAATCCAGGTTCATGCTTCTTGTGGTTGGGTGTTGCAAATTCTTTTTACTATTTAAAAAATACTTATATATATATACTCTCTTATAAGCTAGAGCAGTCAATAACTATTATTCCTCTCCCTTACTCTGCTAAAATAGCATTGAGGTACATTTGAACTCATAAAATCTATATGTTAAGTGAGGTGGTGAGAAATGCACAACCTAAATGAATTAGTTTTTCATGGTTTTTTTATATTTGTGCAGATGGAGCTGTACACAACCTGAATGAATACTTTGACATCCATGCTGCAGATGCGGTGAGTAATGCAGGGGCTGATACAGCCAATGCAGTCTGTACCCAAAAGCTTGGTGTGGTCATAAGTGAAAGTCAACTGGAGGGATTCTTTTCCAAATTCCTTAATGTATGAAAATTCTCTTATCTATCAGCTGAACCCAGCATATGGAAAGCATTTATTTCCTGTATCAGAGTTACACTCCGGCTGCCATTTTTCTCCCTAGCTCTTATGTGAAATGGAACTCTCTCTAAAGATTGTAAACAAAAGTTTTCGTTCTCAGAACTCCTGCTTTCTCTGTTTGCCGGTTGTGAAAAGTCTTACTTAACATGGAATGTATGTTATTTAGTAATATGCTTTTCTTATGAAATGTGTTCTTGAAATCTTTTGGCATACAATAGTTCTATGATTTATGAAATAACCCTTTTTAATGTCCATATAACTTTTTCAACCCTCAGCATCCAAAATAAATATTTGGGAAATTCAATTCATACTCAACAATCTCCTTTTCTTAGTCAACCAAATTTTTGACTATGAATGGACTATTATATCCCACTATGAAATGACCATTGAGGACATATTATGTTTAAAACAAAAATCCCAATTTTCTTTATATATTCAACAACTCCAACGCTTCATGAATCTCACTCATTTTTGTCCCCATACCATCCAAACACAGGTTTTCCAAATTATTCCTTGGGAGCTTCCAAATTAGCTGTGTGTGCATTTATTTTCCTTTTTCCTACAACTTTTCGCACATATGACGCTCTAGGAAAATTTTGGTTCACGTTACTGAGCCATTCGATATGCAATCACCTAACAACGTACTCTTATTTGGTTGGCATTCAATGAATATCAATCACCATCAACAATCATAACACTTTGGATTGAAGAATACCACTTCTAACAAAGTTTTCTAATAAACAACCAAACCAAAATAATCAAGCACAACACAAACGAGGTGTGATTGATATTCATTACCCTCCAATGTCATACTTTTGAAAAATCATTCCTCGATAAGCATTGCTTGGGGAAAAAAGAAAAAGAAAAAGAAAAAGAATACATGTGGAACTCCCATTTTTTCATTTTTATGTGATGATCAAGAGATAACTTCCATTAAATTTGTTCTAGAAGTAAACTCAGATAACTTCCCTAATCTACTAAGAGGAAATATGATGAAGTTTAAAGCATTGCCAACATGGGTACTCCATTGTAAGGAAGAATATCCATGACCTCTCATTCTAATTTTTTTCTTACATTTTAGTTCATAATTAATATGCTTCACATAGATCAACTTGTTTTTCTTATAGTCCCTTCAATCTCAATTTTCTAAAATCCCCATTTTTTCTGTTGGTACAAAGAAGGCCAAAGGAGGAGTGAGAGATTCAAACTCTAGTTTAAGGTGCGGGGTAAATGTTCTCCCTAATTAAGATACAATTATTGCACACAATAAACATTCCCATTATTATTATTAAAAAGCCAAAAAGCCTCCCATAATGCTGACCCCTCCATAGTTGAATCTGACTCCACGCTAAGCTTCCAAGACCATATAACAAGAAGACAGTTAAAAATTGTGGTACGAACGCACATATCATACAAACACACTTTTGAATCTTAACTTTTATTTAAAGATATAACTCTTGGTGATGATGAATGTATAACATTGACTGGTAGTACGGTAAAAGCTCTCGAAGACAACCATATATGCTACTAAAAGATGGAAAAAAAGATAAAAAGAATTTGAGTGAGTAGAGGCAGTGCATTCTAATTTGTAAGAGTAGGTGTTCACCTATCCCACATGGGAGAGTTAAGTTGAGAATGTGAGAAAGAGGTGGTTATAAAACAAGCGGGCCAAGAGTTTTGAAAGCATACCTTTCTCGGCCTTTTGGCTAAGATCAAGTGTAGTATCTGTTCTTATCAGTTTAATATCTGATATGTGGGCCATCGGTTTACACGATATTAAATTAATTTCTTAAAGGGGAGGGTCCATCACAGTAGCTTGCTACTGGGGCCCTCGAGCGTCGCCCATGCCTTGCACTACTGCACGGGCCTGGCGCACCCTCCAATTCTAGTTCCAAGCTTTTCTTTAATTATGAGCCCAAAAATAAAACATTGGCCGATCTTCTAAGTGAAGGATAATCATATAATAAGCTTAATTTGAGTCATATTGAGTATCATTTCACCACCAAGCATCTTGAAAGTGAACAGAACCTCTTATCTCTTGGAGGAGAATTTTTTGTGTAAAAGTGAATCATGTTCATGTTGAAAATTAAAGCACAGTTGTAGATATTCCTTTCTTTTAAACTTAATGATGTAAATAGTTTGGTTGGCCATATCAAAGGACAAGGATGAAGAAATTCTCCAAGTGTTAGAAAAGAAAGTCCAAAATCGCCCATAATGATGAATGATCACAATTGTACCAAAAATTAGTGAATGTTCAAAATAGTTGAGAGTAGGATACAATATTGAGTACAAGTGCCTAATTCCAAGCTTAAGTGTTTCCTCTAAACTATACCAATAGTTGATGATGTCTCAAGACTTAATTTCGTCCTTTATAGCGAAGCTTTGTGCTTTTACATTATTTAAACATTTTCTGAAAATTTGATGGAGGTTTTTGTTGTCTCCATGATTGTTTTGTGGCTTTGTATTCAAAATCAAAATTCTTTGCAAAGCTAGAGGATAAAATGAGATTGTCACTTCATGTCTAGCAATCATGCATGATGATCCTCATTCCTTCTGACTGCACTTGGGAAACTTTGTAGAGCCTTCACTTACAACTTACAAGTGTTTATTTTGTCGTCACTTGTGGATTTCACAATTCATAGTCATGCAATAGATGACTAACTAAAATTTAGTAAATTGAAGTTGGCCTAATTAGCTGATGACATATTTGGGTTCGAATTCTCCTCTCTTACATACTCGAGTTCGAACTCTTCTCCTCTCCCTCCTCTGTAGTAAAAATTTGACAAGTTAGCAGTTTATTTTCTACCTTTCATACTTTTTATTTTTGATTTTTTATGTCACTTAGGCCAAGATGATTATTTTCATTGGATTGCGCTATAATCAGTACTTTTTTTTTCATCATAACTGTCTTCAAGCTTATCATCACTATTGACTTGGGAAATTTTATTTAAGATGTTCCTCATATTCTTTCTTGTATTTTACATAACCTAATTTGGAAGTAGAGAGACGTTTAACACTAGAAGGAATTGAGACCACCACTTGGTACTGAATTTTGAACAAAAAGTTGGAAGAGAAGATTATGTTAAATGGCTGTAATCATAGTCCCCATAAGAGATCCATACAAGTATAAATTATGATAAGAGAAACCAGCAGAAGTTTCAAGATTATGATGAGACCAAGCATGCCATTTATGACAGTACTATACTGCATGGACTTGTTATCAACTCCACAGTTTTCTTCAACTTTTTTTTTTTTGTTTTTTCTTCTTCTTTGAATGCTTTTTTCTTCTGTAAACTGCTTCAATGGCTAGGAGGTTTTTTCAATCTGTAAGCTGCTTCCCATTATTCATTAATTTGTTTCTTTCTCTTTGTAAATTTTGAAGCTACAGAAATACCCTATAATTAGAAGAACATACAGAACAAGAGTAAGAGTAAGCGTTCAAAGTCCCACATCGGAGAGTTGAGTTAAGAATGAGTGGAAGAGGTGCTATAAAACAAGAAGCCCAAGTCAGTTCAAAGCATACCTTTCTCGGCCTTTTGGCTAAGATCAAGTGTAGTATCTGTTCTTATCAGTTTAATATCTGATATGTGGGCCATCGGTTCACACGATATTAAATTAATTTTTTAAAGGGGGGGTTCCACTACGGTAGCTTGCTACTGGGATCCTCAAGCGTCGCCCATGCCTTGCACTAAAGCACGGGCCTGGCGCACCCTCCAATTCTAGTTCCAAGTATTATTGTTTTTTAAGCCCATTGAAGTATGCTTTTCCTTTCCTGGGTTTTAGGTGCATAAATTTTATTAGTTCTGATAGTTCCAGAAAATTAAAATAAAATTGACAAGCCAGCCAAGGAAAAAAATTCATAAAATCAAAATTAATTGGAGATTTAGACTCTGAATGAGAACTGAACCACTGTTGATATGATGTACAGCACTACCAATTGCTTGCTTCTCTACTCAAAACACATGTAAAGAAAAATGTAAATGATAACAGAAGTGTTAAGGTTTATGAAAGAAAGGGTGTATGTGGGTTGATGTGGACCCAACATCTGTCACCATTAAGAATGAGAATAGTTGTCAGCGACTCCTGACTTTTTCTCGATCTTCTCTTAGATAGCAAATCCCATTATGTTACCATTAAAATGATAAGAATAAGACAAAGCCCATTTCAATTTTATTTTATTTTTTTTACTTTGAAAAAATAAAACACAAACATTAACAAATAGTTTGCAATCCAGGTAGTTTTTTCACACTGAACCAAGATCAAGTTAACACAATTTGTCTTTCCAACTTGCCATACACTAACTATGATTATGATGACAGCAATGACAATTAAGATAGCCTCGGATGTCATCTGAAGACCGCCAATCGATGCCTGTAATTCTTCGTGATTGTTGTTGGCACCACAAGTCAGCCATTCTTTAGAAACCATCTGAGCAAGCAATTGAAGTAATGCCTGTAAATCACCACCTTAAAGGAAAGAGAACCAAGCATGGGCAAGTCGACTCAAGTTTCTTCTTCACCTTCTGAAAGCAAGCAATCTTGTATTTGCTCCCTGAAAGAAAACATTAAAAAAAAAAAAATGGAAAACATTAAATTAAAACTGGTTGTAGTTATACAATGGAAATTAGATGACTGATAGCCACCATGCATGACCAACAGAAGTTAATCAAATGTCTTGTACATGATCCCAGAACCGAAATATGCACTAGTGACCCCCATTCAACAGTAGACGGTAAAACTGAATGGCCTCTCAAGAATGTCAACCCCATAAGTTTTCTAATAATCTTGATAACTTTGGTTTGAAGAAGTTTTGTAGGAAAAAATGCCAACGACAATCAATTTAAATTGATCTAATTATCCTAAAGTTTTCTTCTCTTAGAGTTTAACACATCGAGTTCAGGTGCATGTAAATGCAGACCTAGTGGCAGAACAAGGCATCAGCTAATCAACATAGATAGATAATTGATGAGTATAACACTCTTACCTGAGCACACTGTAATGGTCAAGTTTGTTGTGCTTTGCTCGGGCAACCAGTTGCTGAGGTAAGAGAGTATAAAATTGATCCATTGATGAGGAGTCCTGGGGAAGTATCTGAAACCGGCAGCTTGAACAGCAGGCAGCACCAAAAATGGCAGGACTTATTTGCTGTCTCTCAATATTGCTCAAACTTAGCATGTCAGAACGGCTGAGTGGGCTATTGCAGATAAAGCAAAATGACTCTGAGGAAAAAGATTCATTAGGTTTAAGGTTGTATCTCTTCTGACGCCTCCGAGTTGCCAAAGGAACATTAGAGTCATCGGTTTCTTGAATTCTGTTGAAATGAAATGGAATGAGCTTTCCAGCTGTTCTCATGATTGTGCACTCCCGAGAAGGATTTTCTTCCTGGAAAACAAAAGTTCAATCAAACTTGACAATCAAGTTCTGTTTGAAAGAAACTTCAAGGTTGAACAGCTGGTTCTGTATGTATTTTTAACTAGTGGGAATTACTTCGGAGTAAGAATGACACATATGCCTTTGTCCTCGAGTTTTATTTGAAATAATCTTTTGCTTTGGTAATTATTTGAAAGAAACTTATAGGTAGAACTGATGCTTCTATGGCTAAGGGAAATATATTTTGGAGTAAGACTATACTTATTCAAAATGCAAGTTGTTTTGTAAAGTTACTACTTAAACCCTTCAAACCAACCATATCAGCTTTTCTCCAAGGGAGTTGGTGCGCCTCTTACACACCACATGCATATAAGACTACAATTAACAAAACAATCATGTACTTAATTCTGTACCCTCTCAATCTTGTTGAAGAACAAAACAATCATTGCTCTTCAAGTAGAGTGCATACTGAACTCTACTAGGAAATTTTTTCTTCCTAATAGCTGATGCCAATGCCACTTTCTAACAAATATTTCAGATTACTCATAATAATAACAGAAACCAGGACCATTTTGTACCTGCAACAGTTTCACGAATGATGAGACCAAGCCATTTATGCCAGTGCATGGACTTCTTGTCAACTCCAGAGTTTTTAGACTGCCCTGCCAAGATGAGAGATCAGACATCTCATTTAGTAAGGATGAGAAAATTATCTTTGAAGCTATAGAGAAAGGGCACAAATTACAAACCCATCAAGGCGGCAAAGCATGTTCAGCTCTTGCGCAAGACAATCACGAAGTGGAAGCACAACTGGGATTTCCCACCTTGCATCAATGTACTGTATATCTGCTGGTAAAGAATATCCTTGGCCCTGTTAAAAAGCAAGCATAAATAAGATAGATCAAAATGCCTCGAAAGTTTCAACATAAACTTGAGAAATTAGTAATATTAAATGGTTTTCATTTGACAAATTATGACAAAGGAAAGGAAATTGTAGCCAAATGCAATTATGAAAAGTTCAAAACACATGAAGAGCATGGTTTATATGAAAAAACAGAAGGCATCATATAAAGGAACACATTACTACCGTTAACGTCACACAATTTATTTTTTCAGCTGATTCATTAATATCAATTGAAAAGTACTTATGAATATTGTTTGAACGAAGATGAAAATATTTAAAAGTTATACATTTGGCATGCTGTCAATTACGACTTCGACATCAGAGAAGATCTTAGTGGTCTACCTAACCATAACTTTCTAGAGGGTAAATAGTAGTTGATATTCCACCCAGAAAGAGTCACATATATATGTAAGACAATAGCATGAGGCAAACCCTAGATTCATGTGAAAAGGATAAGTGTAACCAAAAAACACTAGTAACCAGGTCTTCCATTCACCTACGTAGTTATTATCAGTTTACAAGCTCTTTTACTGGGATGAAACTATTTTTGATATCAAATGTGTTGAAGGCAATGCATTTTACAATCCCCGAAATTCATCACTAATATCATCAATGCTAAAATGAAATTGCCTAAAAGAATCTAAACCCTAAGGTCCTTAATACATTCACCAGAAAAAGAAAGTAGGTTTACTTTAAGAGGCAATGAACATTCAAATTAAGGCTTAAAAAAAAACAAACCTTGACAGTGGCGGAAAGAACATGGCAAGCAATGCTCGATATGCATGATCCCAGAACAATTCTGTTGTACCCATTTTGAGCGGCAATCTGCACATCAAACAATTCTGCATGAATGACCTATGCTTCCCTTCATTGCATGTTTTTAATTGAAACATATACCAAGATCCAAACCTTTTGCAAGGCCAACATGCGCAGATGTAGCAGAAGATCTTCTTTCCCAGTGGCATCACTAACAGCATCTAATAACTTCTCCAATCTCTCCCTTCCATCACCAGAATCTGAAGAGTAGACACTTTCAATCGGTACAACATACAACTGTTTTGTTGGTGGGGCTAGATTTTCGACAATCAACCTAATTTCTTCAAATGCTTTGTCTCTTTCATTAGACGGAACAGAATAAACAGAACTTTCATCAATAAATGCAACTCCGACACCGAAAACTGGTAACGCTCTATCCCTACTAGCATCAAAATTCTTCTGCGCTTTATCATGCATCTCATGCACAAACTGTAAAGCAACCCTGCAACCAAAATAACATTTTTCAGATTTCAATAGACCTCCGATACAAAAGTGTACATATAACAACAATTCAATAAATTTAGCACCCGGTGTAACAACAAATATATCTTATGCATTTCTGCCCAGCCTATAATCCATATTACAAACAAAAACACAACACCCACACATAAATTGATCAAGTTTCTTCATTTTTTTTTTGGTGTGTACTTCATTATTTACTACTTGAAGTACAATTGTGACAAAAGCTGAATCAAATGAATCTTTAAGAGTGAGAGAGAGAGAGTGTGAGGGACCTGGAAGAAGCACCACCAGAGAAGGCGACGAGGACGTTATCAGTGGGAGAAATCATGGCGTTGGAGGTGACGGCGAACCTGAACTTCCCGAAGAGATTGCCGCGGAAGCAATCGGCGCAGAAGCGAGCATCGTCACCACCACCGTCGGTGTTGGAAGAGATTGGCTGGTTGGCCTTGCACTTGAGGCACAGGCTACTGTTGTTGTTGTTATTGCTAGCATTCGTAGCAATTGAATTGGTACCGTTATCTTTAACATCTTCTTCTTCTTCTTTGTCTCTGTAGCAATTTGACTGACAAGTTGACACATTGCACGCCATGCTTGTTCAAGCTAAGCTTGAACTAGGGTTTTAGTTTTAAGAATTTGAAAAACAAGAAAAAAAAAAAAAAAANAAAAAAAAAAAAAAACAAAGCTAACGAACGAGTTAGGGCGGGTATTGTGGCGGGTATGGGTTATAATCCTGGAGCTTAAAACGGGTTAGGGCGGGTCCTGTGGCGGGTATGGCCACATCAACCTAACCCATTTATTTGACCCGCCCACTGCCCTTTTGCGTAATTCCCTTTCTCTCTCTGTCTCTCTGTCCGTCTCTCGCTGAACTTCGAAGCTTCAACAGGTATGATCATACTGTCTCTCTCTCTCTCTCTCTCTCTCCCCCTTTTTTGAATGTTTTAATTAATGCTTAAAGCAGGGAGAGACATGCACGCTGTCTGTTCACTACATTGAAGCTTTTATTTCTTTTTGGGTGTGTGTGTTTCTGGGTTGTCAAAACTGAATTTTTTTTTGGGTTGTGGGCTTTCTGAAATCATTCTCTATGTTCGACTGGAAATATATGATTTAAGACAAACAAGACAAACAAGGGGTTTGAACACACGTTGGTGATATGGGTTCTCAAAATTTTTCTGAAAACAAATAACTCATATCCCATTTATGGAAAGCAGGGGCTTCAAATTTTTATTTAGGGGTGGGAGGCCAGGTATTCTCTACGAGGACCAAACTTGAAAATGGTTTTTCCTGACTGGGTTTTGCTCCTTTTTGTGAAATACAAAAATGGGGTTTGGCAATTTTATTTTTTTCTCTCCCCCCCACCCCCTCCATTTACAATCCCAAATTTCAGTTCTGTTGAAAATTTTCTTGTATTTGCTATGTTTCTTTATGAATGCGTCTCTCAAATATCGAAACTGAAGGTTGTATGGATAATCAGCTGTATCTTTTGTATTGGAAATGCAATGAATGTTTGTGCTTTTTATCCCTGTGGTTGAATTGTTAAATTTGGTTTTATGCTAAAAGCAAGATACATCATTAGAAAACTAGACAAAGAAGAGAGAATGGGGTTGCCAGATGCTTCTGGGGATTGGCTGTCAGAAATGGATGTGGATGCTTTCAGACGCCTATTTCCTCTTCGGTTTTATGAGAGTCATTTTGTTAAATCTACACGCCCTGACGGAAGGTCACTTGCTGAAGCTAGAGAGACATCTTCAGCCCTTGGTTAGCTAAAGCGTAAATTAGAATTGATAACATGGATTCTCTTATTTTGTTTTAACTTACTTCATGTAAGCATGTAGTTTAACTTAATTTATATAACCATAAGCTGAACCCTCTTCTTTTTTTTATCTTTTTTTATGTAGGGGCTGTTAAATCTGCTGACGGGTCAGCATTAGTAAAGATTGGTTCAACTGTAATTGCTTATCTTTGTGTTTGTGTGTGTCTGTGTCTGTGTTTTAGATGTATAATGAGATGCATGGTCTTGTAACTGATGAGGTTTTTTGGGTATAGACAATGTTGGCTGCTATAAAAATGGAAGTCATGACCCCTTTAACAGAGTCACCAGATGAGGGATGCATAGGTTGACCTGCACGACCTGATGAATTTCATTTGCTTCTTCCAACTGTATTTGACCTTGTTTCATTTATTTAACTGGTTGTCCACGTTTAAATTTGGCCATTTCAGCAATTGATTTCCACATGTCTCCAATTTGTTCTCCACTTGTTAGACCTGGCAGGCCAGCTGAGGCAGCACCAGTTGTGTCGAAGCAGTTATCTGACACTATTTCAAGGCATGTCAATTGTCTATCTGGTTCTTTGTTTCCCAATTCTACCAAGTTTCGTTAGTCGTTAGTTGAACTTTTCAAATGTTTGTTTTTGTTCTGAATGTTCTTTCTGCGTAATATCATAGATGGCTAAGTTGTGTGCCAATTTTTATTGCTCATTTGAACTTCCTATCAGTTCAACTGTGTCTTATCTCTTAAAGTCTTATTTGAGCAAATAACGTGTTCACCTGAGGTCATCGTAATCTTATAACAACAAGCTATCCTCACCTCACTAAATAGTTCTAAATTTGGGGATCCCAAATAGCTTTTGAAAAGGAATCCTGTAGTCGAACTTAATTCTTCTACTTTTCTCTCTACTGGATTGTTGAATTGATTTATGTGCTTGAATTCAGAAGCATATTATTTTGGTATCAATACCTTTTTATGGTCAAAACTCTCATCCTTTTAGCTACAAACCCTATTTCATTATGATGCTTCGTTTGGTATTTGCAGTTCTGGAATGATTAATTTGAAGGAGTTATCTTTGATCAGCGGAAAAGCTGCTTGGATGGCCTACCTGGTAATTACTTGGAAACTTGGGAAACTCATAGGTGCCAGTGCCTGTGGCGTACTTTTTCTTGTTTTCTTTTACAGGACATATATTATGAGGAAATGTTTGATTTGTCTCTTGCAGGACATATACTGTTTGGATGCTGATGGTGGTCTTTTCGATGCTGCATTGTTGTCAGCTGTTGCTGCCTTTTCTCACTGTAAGTTTCACAACTTACAACCATCATCTCATCATTTGCATCCTGTATTTGCTATCCCAATGCAAAAACTGGCTACTCCAATTAAAGTGTTACAAACATGACATATGGAATTACCATATTTGCCCAAAATACCACCTACCCCAGTATAATTATGGACTCTAGAGCCAGTATATTATTCAGAACATCAGCTTTTATACCAGACCAAATATATGGACATTTATGCATCAAAGAGAAAGAATAGATATGTACATGAAAGATACTACTGGAAAATCAAGTCCTATTGAAGCTTATGTTTCTTCATGAATGACAATTTTATCTCTCTGGGTAAATATTTTCGTACTTTGAATTATAAAACATATTCATATCAGAAGCTATTTGAAAAAAGAAGTGCAGTTGATTTGCAGGGTAAGTCCAACTTTTAGAGCATCTTGTATCATTCTGTAATTGATTTAGGCTTTTTAGTGGCATCTAGAGTACTGTATAATGGAAGTTGTACCCGTTACTGTTTGATTTTAGAAAAGAAGATCAAAATTTATGTTTCCCTAATGTTTACAATTTTATTTGACATTCACACAGCCGTCAAAAGGAATTCCATCCCCATGGTGTGCTAAAAAAAAGTTTAACTTGGGCTTTTTTAGGGGAAGAAGATTATGTAAATGACACTACAAGTGAGCAAAGAGGTCATATAGATAAATGATGCAATTGTGAGGGGATGAAACGATTGAATTCAACTCTCCATGAAAATATCTAGTTGAAACAAAAGAAAGATGCATAAAATTGTAGCATAAATTTATGGCTCATTCATAGTTCACATCAATTTATGTTTAGCATAATTTGGATGCTGTAACTGTGCTGTCGTGCAGCTTTTTTGTCATATAACTCCCATGCCTTGCAGTGCAGATTCCTGTAGTTTCTATGAATGATGATGGAAAAGTAGTTGTTCTCTCTGAGGAACATGAGGGAGGAAAGGAACCAGTCAACAAAGGGAGGAGGAAACTCACATTAAGCAGGGTTCCATTTTCATTAACATGCATACTTCATGAGAATTACATCTTGGCTGACCCTACTGCAGAGGAAGAGTCCATCATGGAAACTCTTGTAACTGTGGTTTTGGATTCATCTGGTCAACTTGTGTCTCTTTACAAGCCCGGTGGACCAGTTCTTGCGTATACATCGGCCATCCAGGTCAGTTGTTTAGTTTGCATCTTCAAGTTATTATTTTGATGGTACTTCTGCAACTCAAACTTGGCAGGAAGTTATAATTTCCAAATTTTGTTCCTTGTCTATCTGCTCAACCTTGATAACTGAAAGAAGTAAATTTTTACCTTGAGTGTTGGTTATTATGTCCATGCTACATCTGACCAATGTTTTAAAACTGGTTTTGACATAAATTCCACGTCTCAGCAGAAGAAATAAAAAGAGGAAAGAAGTACAATATTCCGATCCTCTTCTTATTTGAATTAATATTCAAAAACTTTGGAAGATTTAGACAACCTTTGAATTAAAGGAACCTTGCGTAGGGAAAAA
The DNA here is from genome assembly GCA_003254885.1 of Purshia tridentata. Lineage (NCBI taxonomy): Eukaryota > Viridiplantae > Streptophyta > Magnoliopsida > Rosales > Rosaceae > Purshia > Purshia tridentata. The sequence continues at coordinate 15,921 of QANT01000452.1, forward strand.
GTTTAACTTTCTAAATGGCTTGAAACTTAATCAAAATGCCAAGTAATTTCGAAACTTGATTCCTCATGATAAAAATTCTTGTCGAATTAGTATTAAACTATAACTATTATTCATCTATTTTAGATAATTTCTTGCAAATATGTAGAAATATGCTATAATTGGAGTGGTTTAGATGAAGCACAGGAACTATTCTACATTGTTTCCAGAATACTTTTTTCAATAAAGAATTAATTAGCTAAAATATGTAAATATGTTGTATAAGAACATAAGAAAACAATGGCCTATGAAAAATACTAATGTAGTTATGATCCAGATACTGATAAGGAAGACTTTCTCTGGTTGCAGGATTGTGTTGCACTGACTAGGCAAAGAGCGATGGAGCTTCAGGCAATTTTAGATGAAGCCACCTCTCAGATGGAGGTTGATTAGTTTCATCATTCATCTCCTAAGGGGATTGTGTTTTTGATTTACATCTTTATTTAATCCTTATTTTGTGTTGAAATTTGTTACCCTAGAGAAAGGTTTCTGAAAGGTAGCATCACTAGTCAATTTTGGTTCGATATGTGGAATTGCTCTGCATTTTTGGTTACACAAGTCTGATGTTTATTTTTCACATTGTTAGAGAATTAGTAGCTGTGGAATTATATTTCCTTGAATCTTAATGCCTTGGGTTGCTTTCAGTGTGGGCAGAGCATATCACTGTAAAGCTTTTGCATGCTAGACTCACTACACCATTGCACATCGGTCAAGAGTTGCATAAACTTTCATGATACTGCCCTTGAGAAGGTTTCTGTCATTGATTGTTACTTGTACAGACTATCTTAGTCAGAGAAATACTTTCTGTCATGGTAGTTCTCGGCATTATACGGAGAATTAGAGATTTAGAACTGAAACGTGTGGTGTTCATCCTGAAAACCTTGCCATTCTTTTCAAAAAGGATGTGTGAAGCTAAATGTGTATTAATGGTGCTGCCTGATATCACACATATGTGGGGAGAGCAAATTTTGTTGTTTTACTAAATGTCAACATTTGAAAGCTGACAAATAGAGAAAGGGAGTTGGTGTAATATGTGGCATCCGTTTAAAGACGTGGGGCAAACTATGGGGTGCAATCATTGCCACTTGTTAATGGACCCATAGCAAGCAAAACCTGAGATGAGAATTAAACCCGACGATGTTACACTCGTGAAGATGCATATCATGGGAGACACCATCTAAATTCAATTAGGCAGGTTTTATGTGTTCACACTTTAAGAAAAGTGCACATGACCTCCCTTAAAATCATTCAAATAAAGTTGTTTAACCATTTGATTACCATTATTATTATTTTCAGATGGATCTTCTTCTTTGTTCTTCCTTCCAAAACTAAATAAAAGCTTCAGCTTCTAATGAAAAATATAAATGAATGTCAAAGTCGTAAGACATGAAAGCAAAGACCCAAGGATTCAATGTATCATTGTCTTCCTGCTATTAGTTTTAAGAGGGCTTTCATTTAGTTGTGAACTTCGTATCTTTTAGGCACGACTGTGTAAGAGAGTAACAACCAGGAAGAAAGGGACATGAAAACAACAAAAACGAAGTCGCTTGGCTGAAGACTATGATACCCGGTACCATGGTTGTCACAGAAAAAAAAAATCAACTTCCTTGTTACCAAGAGACAAACTTAATCAGCAGAATCTTAAGCACAAATTAAGCTTCAATCCGAGAAAAGAAAATAGGGAAATTTTATTCAATATACCTCATTAATACAAAAAAAACTTTTTTAACCCGCAAAATCAAAGTTAAACTTTTATAGCTCTTTAGCCTAAATTCTGACCAAATCACCTTTTTCCCATTTGCATTTAGCCTCTGTCTTCTCTCTCTCTCACAATCTTTGTTTCTCTCACCTCAAATTTTCAAATTTTCTCTCTCCCACCCAATATGCAAACATCTACATTCTCCCAACTTCAATTTTTGTTCATTTTTTATTATTGGGTTCTTTAAAATTTTTTGAGAAGATGATGTTGAAAGAGCCCATCAATCAATTATCCAATTGGTCGTAAATGTCTCCAAGAAAGATGAACAAGAAGCCGAAACTTCATAAAAAGGTGTGGAGAAGAAAAACAAACAGAGAAAGGAAGATTTTCCATTGATGAACTTGCTGGGTTTTGATGTTACAGATCTAATCGACACATGGTTGATGCATGGTGCTACAGATAGTTTTGCAGCGAGTTCATCCTTTTTACATTTTTTGTCGACACATGGTCAGCAAGCCATGGTGCTACACACATGACTATATCACATGGTGCTATAGTGCTACAACCATGTGCACCATAGCTTGTCGATCATTTGTCGACTGTTTGTCGACCAAAAAAAGAAAAAAAAGAATTTAATGAACTCGCTGCAGCATTATTTCTAGCATCATATGTCGACTAGATCTGCAACATTAAACCCAAATTTGAATTTTAGATTTGGAACAAATCCATGTCCAATTTAGAGGAGTACACTTCATTTCTCATTTTATCACCTAGTATACCACATTAGAAGATTTCTTCAAAGTTAGAGTTCATTATTAGTTAAATAATACTTAATATAAATTAATAAAAAACAACAAGAAATCCCCCACCATGATCCAAGCCATTTCTCAAGCAAAACATTAGACAAGTTGAGCATGGAGACAAGCTGCCCATTTCAAAAAGAAGCACCAGGCTTTGATAGGATCTCTAATGATGCTGCTAACAGTGGAGTGATAGAACAAGAGAATGAGAGAGAGTCGAGAGGGTGAGGGAGGAGGAGAGGGGCAAGGAACTGTCATGGGCATTTTTGTCTAATTTTGACTGAAAGAGTTATAAAAGATTAACTTGGAGGAAAGTGGTTAAAAAGGTATTTTTGGTATTAAAAGTGTATATCGAATAAAATTACCAAGAAAATATCTCCCTTTTATCTCTCATCATCCACACTCTGCTCTCAAGCTCCTAATAACACTTTTGGGAAATCCATTCCAACCAATAAGAATTCAGGAAACTCCATCACAATGACCCAAACAGATAGATTTCATTAAGTACACACCCCATGGTCCACTCTCTTTCTCTCTCTTCCAAAGCACCCAAATGAAACTCAGCCTCAAAAATAACTACACTCATGAGTCCTTGACTACCCATTAAGCCACGTGTCCCCACCTTCCACCACTAGCCGTGGACACCAACTGTTACAGACTCACTTCCCCAAGTGTACTCTGCTCTCCCTCTATTCTTCTCAACACAAACTATAAGATCATCAAAAGCCCAAGAAAAAGAAAGAAGAGGACCTGAAACTGAAGCACAACACAATTACAGAGAGAGAATCAGTGCTTTCGCTCTCTCCCTCTTAATCTCTCTCTATCTATCCTTCTCTATCTTCTTTCACTCCTCAATTTTGAAACAGAGGAGTGTTTAGTGGGCTGTAGAGCCTGATTATTCTAATGGCTTCTTTAGTATCTTCACCCTTTACCTTACCCAACGCAAAAGCAGACCAACTTTCTTCAATTTCCAGAAAGCATTACTTTCTCCACTCATTCCTCCCCAAAAGAACAAACCAAAGCAGCTCAAAGTCCTCCACCCTCCGAGTGAAGTGTGCTGCAGTTGGCAATGGCCTATTCACCCAAACCACTCAGGAGGTCCGGCGTATCGTCCCCGAAAACAAAGGAGGCCTCCCCACCGTGAAAATTGTCTATGTGGTCTTGGAAGCACAGTACCAATCATCACTCACAGCAGCAGTCCAGTCTCTGAACAGCACCAACAGAGAAGCTTCCTTTGAAGTTGTGGGTTACTTGGTTGAGGAGCTTCGTGATGTATCAACCTACAAAATGTTTTGTCAGGACCTCGAGGACGCCAACATCTTCATTGGGTCGTTAATTTTTGTGGAGGAGCTTGCTCTCAAGGTGAAGGAAGCTGTGGAGAAAGAGAGGGACAGACTTGATGCAGTTCTGGTGTTTCCTTCAATGCCTGAGGTGATGAGGCTCAACAAGTTGGGCTCTTTCAGTATGTCACAGCTTGGACAATCCAAGAGCCCATTTTTCCAACTTTTCAAGAGGAAGAAGCAGTCTGCTGGCTTTGCTGACAGTATGCTGAAGCTTGTGAGGACTTTGCCTAAGGTGTTGAAGTACTTGCCCAGTGATAAAGCTCAGGATGCTAGGCTTTATATTCTCAGTTTGCAGTTTTGGCTTGGTGGGTCACCAGATAACTTGCAGAATTTCTTGAAAATGATATCTGGGTCTTATGTTCCAGCTCTTAAAGGGGCAAAGATGGAGTATTCAGACCCAGTTCTGTATTTGGATAGTGGAATTTGGCACCCTTTAGCCCCTTGTATGTATGATGATGTGAAGGAGTACTTGAATTGGTATGGAACTAGAAAGGATGCTAATGAGAAGCTCAAGAGCCCGAATGCACCGATAGTCGGGTTGATTCTGCAGAGGAGTCATATTGTTACTGGAGATGAGAGTCATTATGTGGCTGTAATTATGGAATTGGAGGCAAGAGGGGCCAAGGTGATACCCATTTTTGCTGGGGGACTTGACTTTTCAGGGCCAGTTGAGAGGTTTCTGATTGATCCAGTTACTAAGAAGCCATATATCCATTCTGCAATATCGCTTACTGGTTTTGCTCTTGTTGGGGGACCAGCAAGACAGGATCATCCGCGGGCAATTGAGGCTCTGATGAAGCTTGACGTTCCCTACATTGTTGCATTGCCTTTGGTGTTCCAGACAACTGAGGAGTGGTTGAATAGCACTCTGGGGCTGCACCCAATTCAGGTAGCATTGCAAGTGGCTCTTCCAGAGCTCGATGGAGGCATGGAGCCCATTGTTTTCGCTGGCCGGGATCCTAGAACAGGTAAGTCAAGCCTTCTTTATTGCTTTTTCAGTGCTTTAACTAAGTGAAACTTGTTCAATAATGCTAACTATATAAATTGCATTTTCAGTGTGTTAACTAATTGAATGAATCAATACTACTACTGTGTACTTGCCTTATTTCTTAGATTGTTATACTCCTACTAGTTTCCACTTTCTTTGCCTGTTCTGGTTCTCTCTTTATATTCATGTGCATCCTTGTAGTCAAAAAATTTTAAGGGTTATTGAATATTTTAATGTGATTGCAGGGAAATCGCATGCTCTTCACAAGAGGGTAGAACAGCTTTGCACCAGGGCAATCAGATGGGGTGAACTGAAAAGGAAGTCAAAGGTACTAAATAAGTTTTCTTATTTTCTTCCTAAATCTAAGGAAGTTGCTTCCAAAAATATGAAACTAAAAGGGGGTTCCACGCTTATTATCTGGTATTGAGGAACGTTTCAAGATTTTTTCCATTGACACCCTTATTATTGTATGTTAATGTTTTGAAATAATTACTAAAGAAAGGATCTTATTTCAATTGCACTTCACCAAAAATGGGGCTTTGAATAGGCCATGAGTTTCTTTCTTTAGTCATTTCTTAAGATATAAATTTATTCTTAATAATGATGAGGAAGGAGTTGCATCAAGAAATTCTGTAAATATGAAATCTTTGAATAGTTAGATTCAAGAGTTTTTCTGGGAACTTATCTATGATATTCTAGTAGACCTGGTCATGAATAGGTTCTCCTTCTTCTTTCACACTAAAATGTCCTCTACTTCTGGTTTTTCACTGAACAAAACATGACATAGTTTTGCTGATGTCATTATGACAACTGACAATTATATGCACTGATGTAGGCAGAGAAAAAGTTGGCGATCACAGTCTTCAGTTTCCCTCCAGACAAAGGAAATGTTGGAACTGCTGCCTATCTTAATGTTTTCTCCTCCATCTTCTCAGTTCTGAAAGAACTCAAAAGAGATGGTTACAATGTTGAGGGCCTTCCAGAGACTTCAGAAGAATTAATCGAAGAAGTGATTCATGACAAAGAGGCTCAGTTCAGCAGCCCAAATCTGAACATTGCTTACAAGATGGGGGTCCGTGAATATCAATCCCTAACTCCGTATGCCACTGCATTGGAGGAGAACTGGGGAAAACCTCCTGGGAATCTGAACTCTGATGGAGAGAATCTCTTAGTATATGGGAAACAGTACGGTAATGTCTTCATCGGGGTTCAGCCAACATTTGGTTATGAGGGTGATCCAATGAGGCTACTGTTCTCCAAATCAGCTAGCCCGCATCATGGCTTTGCAGCATATTATTCATTTGTTGAAAAGATTTTCAAAGCTGACGCCGTACTACATTTTGGTACTCATGGTTCCCTTGAATTCATGCCCGGAAAACAGGTGGGGATGAGTGATGCCTGTTTCCCTGACAGTCTGATTGGGAACATTCCTAATGTGTATTACTATGCAGCTAATAACCCATCTGAAGCTACCATAGCTAAGCGTCGGAGCTATGCCAACACCATCAGCTATCTGACGCCTCCTGCAGAAAATGCTGGGCTTTACAAAGGTCTTAAGCAGTTAAGCGAGCTTGTAGCCTCCTATCAATCCCTTAAAGACACAGGCCGTGGGCAACAGATTGTGAGCTCAATTATCAGCACAGCTAAGCAATGTAATCTTGATAAGGATGTAGATCTACCTGATGAAGGGCAGGAAATCTCAGCAAAAGAACGAGATCTTGTGGTTGGAAAGGTGTATTCCAAAATCATGGAGATTGAGTCCCGTTTATTGCCTTGTGGGCTCCATGTCATTGGTGAGCCTCCGACAGCCATGGAAGCGGTTGCAACTCTGGTTAACATTGCTGCACTGGACCGTCCAGATGAAGGGATTTCTTCACTCCCATCTATATTAGCCGAGACAGTTGGAAGAGACATAGAGGAAATTTACAGATCGAGTGATAAAGGAGTATTGAAGGATGTGGAGCTTCTTAAGCAAATAACTGACACATCACGCGGAGCAGTTTCTGCATTTGTGGAGCGTACAACAAACAGCAAGGGTCAAGTAGTTAATGTAGCTGATAAACTGAGCTCAATCCTTGGGTTTGGCATAAATGAACCTTGGGTTCAGTACTTGTCAAACACAAAATTTTACAGGGCAGACAGGGACAAACTTAGAACATTGTTTTTGTTCTTAGGAGAATGCTTGAAGCTAATCGTGGCTAACAATGAGATAGGGAGTTTGAAACAAGCACTGGAGGGTCAATTTGTAGAGCCAGGGCCTGGTGGTGACCCAATAAGAAACCCCAAAGTGTTGCCAACAGGAAAGAATATTCATGCACTTGATCCACAATCTATTCCCACAGAAGCAGCATTGCAGAGTGCAAAAATTGTGGTGGAGAGGTTAATAGAGAGGCAGAAGATTGACAACGGGGGAAAGTTTCCAGAGACAGTTGCACTTGTTTTGTGGGGTACAGACAATATTAAGACTTATGGTGAATCTTTGGCTCAGGTTTTGTGGATGATTGGTGTAAAGCCAGTTGCTGATGGTCTTGGACGAGTCAACAAGGTGGAAGCAGTAAGTCTTGAAGAGCTTGGAAGACCCAGGATTGATGTTGTTGTCAACTGCTCAGGAGTATTCAGAGACCTCTTTATCAATCAGGTACTGCCCCTCTCTATGCTTCCCATTTATGTGCTCTTCATTATTGAATGTTGATGTATGGTTTTTTAGAATGTTGATACATGGTTAACAATGTAAGAATTTAACCCAATTTTATATGGTAGGATCATAATCACTGTCCAGTTATCTTTGTGACGATTGTATAAACTGGTTACTTACAATTTCTCCATCACAATTTTGATTGCCTGCAGATGAATCTGCTTGACCGGGCAGTGAAGATGGTAGCTGAACTAGATGAGCCAGTTGAGCAAAACTTTGTTAAGAAGCATGCACTGGAACAAGCACAAGCCCTTGGGATTGGGGTTCGTGAAGCTGCGACTCGGGTCTTCTCCAATGCCTCAGGATCCTATTCCTCTAACATAAACCTTGCTGTGGAAAACTCCTCATGGAATGATGAGAAGCAGCTGCAAGACATGTATCTAAGCCGGAAATCGTTTGCTTTTGATTGTGATGCCCCTGGTGCAGGCATGGCCGAGAACAGAAAAGTCTTTGAGATGGCTTTGAGCACAGCTGAAGCAACATTCCAAAACCTTGACTCATCAGAAATCTCACTCACTGATGTAAGTCACTACTTCGACTCGGATCCAACCAATCTGGTGCAAAGCCTAAGGAAGGACGGAAAGAAACCTAGTGCTTACATTGCTGACACCACCACAGCAAATGCCCAGGTGAGAATTGATACACCATTTGCACTAATTTCAGGGTTTTAGCTGGGCATTGATTAGCATAGAGTGTCATGTACTCATGTTATTGCTTATACTGCAGAAGCTATGATTAACAAGCTTGTCTTGCAATGCAGGTTCGAACACTCTCTGAGACTGTGCGTCTTGATGCACGAACCAAGTTGTTGAACCCTAAGTGGTATGAAGGAATGATGTCTAGTGGATACGAGGGTGTTCGTGAAATTGAGAAACGGCTTACTAATACAGTTGGTTGGAGTGCAACTTCTGGCCAAGTTGACAACTGGGTCTATGAAGAGGCCAACTCAACTTTCATTCAAGATGAGGAGATGATGAACAGGCTTATGAATATGAATCCAAACTCCTTTAGGAAGCTGGTACAGACATTCCTGGAGGCCAATGGACGTGGTTATTGGGAGACTTCAGAGCAGAATATTGAGAAGTTGAAGGAGTTGTACTCAGAAGTCGAAGACAAAATTGAGGGAATTGATCGGTAAACTCAAACTCATTGTTCAGAAAACTGTAAATTAATTGCAAATATCAGTTACATGATTTACTTTAGCCCCTTCTCCCAAATGGATGGATAGGCGGAGCCTCTAGGAAGTGTTTAATGTGAATTCTCTACCATTTCTCCAAGGTAGTTCAATTCATTTTTGGAGATGTGTATCTGTACTGTTACTCTGCAGACCTTTAAGTCCTAAAAATACATGTATTCATAATTTCTGTCATAAACATTCTCAACAACATCGTCATTATTTGTCAATTGTCAAGTTAAAAAGTACTGGGAAAATATAAGCAGAAAAGGTGAAAATGAAACAAATAATGTTAAAAGAACAATGTAAAGAAACCCTAGTCTTGGGCTAGAGTAGTCTCTGGTTCTTAACCTGATGACAGTGAATGAGTATGGTTTTTTGTAAAGAATGGTTGTAGTTATATTTCTGGTCGTGACTCTTGCCTTACAAAGGAACCCTATGGAATTAGTATGGTTCTACCTAATGCTCTGCCATCTAGTTTACCATGAATTGCTCTATGTAGTAACATACTTGAATTATCCAACTAATAAAATTTTTCTGAGCTCACTCTTATCAGTAATCAGCTCTCATCCTTATGCTTGTAATTTGTGTTGATATTGTGCTTATAGCTAAAACATTGTTCGAATTTCTATTTAATTCTTTCTCCAATATAAAAAAAACGCAATATCTTGCAATATCTTAAAACTGTCATTTTAACCATAAGCATAGTGTCAGCACAAAAAATATATACAAAATATCATACTTTATAGTAATACAACTGGTTGCTTCCTAACCTCTTCTTCCAACTATGTGCTTGGGGAATTACAATTAACAGTTACTTTATATGTAAGCTTTTCTGTAAAAGAGCAAAAATTTTACACAAAGGTTGAATTTTTAATTTTATGGTGTCCACCCCATCTCCTCACCTTTTGAGCGTGTTCTAATTTCTAGCAAAACAAGCACAGTATTTCCACATACTATTTGTTCTTAAACTTTGAATCCCCAGATAAAGGTTGAACTTTGACCTGTTCGGCAATTTTAATATGTTCAAGATGATATTTTGTTTGATAAAGAGACATTTTAACAAAACACAAATGTACTAGTTACAAGAATTTGAATCAATCAACAAGTCAAATTTTCATTGTTAGATACACAATTCTGCTTTCATATACTCATGAGCAAAAAGAGAAAGATGATTACATCTTTTGGGGGGCATTTTCAATCAGTAATGAATGATATGTAAACCTACAGAAGGGAAAAAAAAAAAAAAAGAATAAAGGAAAAAATGCCCTCCCTCGAAAAAAAATAAAAATAAAAGGAAAAGACAGTTTCGTATGGCAGTTAACAAAGTGGTACACGTTTCTTCTTACACCCTTTTCTTGGTATTTTCAGTATCAAAAGAGATGAATTGACCTTCAAACCAACTCCAATAGGAGGGGGTCACCTTCTGCCATTATTCTTATTAGTTTTATGAAATCCTGTTCGCTTGACACCCTCCATGGGTGAACCGCTGGTACTTTGGCCGAATAAAGGGAGGAAGAATTAGTAGGAAGTGGTTGTTCCTCATAGATCATTGTTCTAAGCATTGAGTCAAAATTCTGAGGTGAATCTATTGCTAGAAAGAACATCGGAATGGCAACCTTGTGATGAATTTCTAGATTCCCCACTAGATTAACAAGATCAACGAAGTCAGATACGAAGCGACGAGGAATGTAGAATACCTCAGAACTGCATACTGTGATGCTTTCGCTGCTAGTCACAGTTTTCTTATAACTGACCTGGAGGTGAGCTGGCATTATTCTCACAACCTTCTTTACCATGCGTGCTTGCTTTGAAAACCAGTCTGAGCTGTCCTTTGGTGACACAGTAGCCCAGGACTTGGATACCTGAATCCCATTGAAATTGTGAGAGAGAGAGAGAGAGTGAGAGAATATTACAGTGGTTCTAATGTAAACCAATCAGCTTTTGCAAATAGGACCGAATGCTATCAATTTTTGCACATTTATTTTCCTTTTAGGTAAAGTAAAAGGGAAGTTATTAATGTTTCTATTAATAACATATCCATGGTCAGATGAGGGGTTATTAGAAGTCATATTACCTCATTTGTAATCCACAATTTATTTTTGTCTGCTTGTAGGAGATTCCAGTAATTAAGAATAGTGTCGTCCTGGAGGAATAAAAATCCATCCGCACCAGAATATCTATCAAATATTTTGGGCAGGTACCTGCAAAGAAACATTGAAAGGTATGATTAGAAACCTAGTAATGGCCCATCTTACCTAATTACAGTATAAAAATGCAAGTAAAAGAGTTGGGATTGCACATACACCCATACTTTGCCATCATTATGAACAATAAAAAAATGCCTGATAAAGTTAAAGATTGACAATGCAACTACCAAGACTTTCTTTTGAAGGAAGCAAACCAACAATATTCCAAAATAAAAACATATTTATAACATGCATACTCCCAAAGCTGTGCTAGATTCTGCAACCTAAAATAGAATTACGGGTTCCAGGACCTGCTTCTGAAGCTGTCTTCAATTACTCATCTTAGTTAGCATAAATTTGATTAATTTAGCTAGCACCAAGAAGAAGAGAAAAACATCAATACTCTTCTAAAATTAAAATCATTTCTGAACAAAAGAGTTTTTATGTAATAAACAGTCCTAACCGTTAACAACTGTGAGGTCACAGATGATGCACTTATACTCAGCTAGGTCACTGATGCTAGTTAAGCCTTGAATGTGCAAAGTTTGAAATATCATCTCCAATGGTACTTAATTATGCGAACAAGTTCCTAGTTTCAAATCCCTAGTTTCAAGTTTCTAAAATAAAAGCACAAGATTCAATGGAATATTATATCAGCATCCCCCATCTCCTCAACCCTTTCTAAGCAATTTAACTAGATGGAAAGGCAAAATAGTAATGTAATAAAAGAGATAACCAAATTAAGGTACAAATTCATGATAAAAGTAACTTACTTATATATGTTGTCCAATTTGCCTTCTTCAACAGCAAGGTCTGGGTTCTTCAGCTCTGACAAAATAATCACAGTTTTAAATATCCGCCCATAAAGCAATCTCCATTCAAGGGCAGTACGTTCCACAGGGCCACTGCAAAACATGATAAGCACAACATTCCCAAAATTTTTCCTCCATCTAATCAAATTTCCAATTTCGTAGTTCACTGTTCCTGTTTCCTCAACCCCAAGATGAACAGATGGCAACTTTTGTGGGACAAACTCTTTTCTATCCCCATCACCAATAATTGCTCGTTGCCGATCCAGTCCTAATGACATTAATCTAGGCTGCTGGTAGCCAACAGCAATCAAGTCATGAAGCCAAGCAGCAGTAAATTTCACATCCTTCTCAGTCCAAAAGCCCTCTTCTGCCATAGCAAAACTTAACTCCAAAATTGTCTCAAATAATCTATGCTTACTCGATCTCCATGAAACCAAAAATTTAATCAAACGTCCTACATTCACATGAAGATCTTTCTCTTCAGAAAATGGGTACGACTGAATCCTATCATACCGATGAACAGTTGGGGGATAAACTACAACATAACCATCTATTTCCCACAAAATCCTCTGCCCCCAATATCCCCTTAATACATCAGAAGCCATTGTGCTAACAGAAACAGGAAGCATCAAACCCCAAAACGCCTGCGAATGGTAAATTGTATTGAAAGAATTAACAGGCACCATCATACCCTGCGGTAACGCCACTTTTGGGGCCTGATCATCAAACCTAATATCAAACGATTCCAAACCCGACTTTCGTGTAAAATAGAACACAGAATCGACATCGGGAAGTCCATTGGATATACCCTGTTGTATAAACTGTTTTCCACCCAAAACCTCAGTGTAGAACTCTTCATGGCCAAGCTCGCCAACATTCTCCAAAGGCAAACCTCTCGGCCAAACCGAGCGTTGCCCAAAATGAATATAGGGGTTCACAATGGTCCTATTCGGATTCTCATGGCTATATTGCAAAATGGTCTCTTGCCTAGCACCCTCTGCTCCTATCAAATCTAAATCAAAATGCTTACCCAAATTATTATCAATCACCTCTCCGCGATCGTCAGCATCGAAGATCTTCTTCGCGCCATGTTGGATCGCGAACAGATACCCCACAGACTTCCTAACATAAGAATCATAAGGCACATAATCCAAAACCCTATAACCCAATTTTGCTTGCTCTTCAAGGGACAAAAAGATAGCGCCTTTGAGGGCCCAATCCGACGGCGTTTTGGAGTTCCCAATTGCCAAGACCTGCCACCCTTTGAGCTTCACTAGCTTCCGAAGCGAATCCGTCGGGTAATCCGAGACCGAGACGACGACCCACTTGTCAGATCGGAAATTCCCGTAAGGCGATGTCGTATCAGCGATGTGGTCGACGTTGGATTCGAGCTTGGGGAGCTGAATCTTCTCGAGGGTCTGGGCCTGGGTCTGGAAGCAGAGTAAGGCGGCGGAGTCGCCGGCGTTGCGGAGGACGAAGAGGACGGCGACGGTAGCGATGAGGAGGAGGACAGTGACGATCTTGTACAGATTGTCGGAGACCCATGTGGAGAAATCGAGGTTTGGAGCGAAGGAATTGGGGAAGGCTCTAATCTGAGAGTGAGGGTTGTGAGAGAATTTAGGGGATTTGGGTGTGGTGGTGGTGCGGTTTTGGACCAACATTGAAGCCAAATTCAAATCCCCCAAAATCCCCAAATTTTCTCTCAGTCTTCAATGGCTTGACTGAGAGTCAGAGCTGAAATGAAGCTGTAACTGTGAAGACGACTATGAGCTTGAGCTTTGGAAAGCGTGTGTTTGTTTGAGTCTGAGCTCTTTGGATTCACAGACATACATTCATTCACACAAGTTCCAGACTGTGTACAAGTTTTGTTTCTTTTAGTGACTACAGAGATGCTGAGCTGCCGGCAGCGTGCGTTTTGGGCAACTTGAGTTGTGTAGTTTCTCTCTCTCTCTCTCTCTCTCTCTCTCTCTCTCTCACAGATGAAATTGATTTCTTTCTTTGTTTCTCTCAGATGCAGTTGCGAGCTCTGCCGACAGTTATGTGGGGTTACGGTAGTTGGTGTTTCTTAGACTTGAATCTAACTGCTCGTTTGCAGTTTTGGTGGGGGACGGGTCTCTGTCTCTTCTTCATCTTCTTCTTTTTTTCTTTTCCTTTTTTAATTTTTTAATTTTTATATTTTTTTTCTATTTTCTTCGAATGAAAATCATGAAAATCCAATCATGGGCTTGTTTCTTCTTGATTTGCCAGTCTGGGTTTTTTTTTGGTAAATTGTGAGGCTGCAATCTGCATTATTATGGTAGCACACAGTATTGGACTGATTGAGTATTTATTACTTCATATACTATTATAATGAGGATGATGGACCATTGGTACCTATATTATGTGAGACCAATAATTGTCATCTAACTAATTTTTTTCCAACTATACTCAAAAACTAAAATCAAATCTGTACTCAAAAACTAACTATGAATAGTAAAATACAGACATCCAAATAAA
>QANT01000453.1:0-69186 GCA_003254885.1 Purshia tridentata
CAAGAAATTTTTATTTTTTACTTTTACCAAAAAAAATATATATATTTGTAACTATTTCGATGTCGAGAAACAAATTCGACTTTAATATATATATCAATTGTTAAAAGATGAATATATCTACATCTAAAAAAAGGACTAAAATAAATGTTTGCTTATCATGCATATATATATATATATATATATATATATATATATGTGGAACTAATCACAAGAGAAATAGAAGGCTCGTGATCCTTCATCTAGTCTCTGCCACATATCAACGCTCTTCGTGAAGATGATGTTGACAAAGTTAGCATTCACGGAATACAATAACAAACTATTATCAATTTATGAGTTTGTCATTGGGGAAAAAACTGATTATGAGGCTGGTGTGTGGGCCACAAACTATGCAAGAACTAACATTTTTATGATTAAGATGGAGGGTGTGGGATCAAACTTGGCGCAGGAGGATTAATTTTACCTAACTGTGCTACTCATATCACTCAATATCCAAGAACCAATATTGAGTGCATTTATAATTTATTTTGTCCGAAGGATTTCAACATGATGTTGCTTGAATTATCTCATCCTTGGTTATTTAACAAATGTTTGCCCATATTTCACACTAACATACATAGTTTATGTACTAATGGAGAAAAACTTTGGTTGAATGAGCTATATGACCTATATGTCCCAGCAAAAAAATTGTGTATGATTGTAAGATCATGTGACAATGTGACCAATACATATAAATTATAATACATGCGCGTACAATCCTATATATATATGTCTCATCACGTGCCAAGAACCTTATAAGAAAGTTAAGTACATACAATGTATATGCTCATCCCATGCAAGTATTCCCCCACCAATGACCTATCTAGCCAGTTGCATATTGATAATTGTAAAGTTGCTTCGTTTAGCAAGGATTAGAGAATCATGTCAATATCATATCTATATATGTATATAGGAGAAAAAGAACTCAGCAAAGTTGGTATTGAACTAGTTTCATTCACCAATATATTGATGAATCCAAGTAAAGCATTTAATGATTGCCCTATACTTAACACCAAGTAAAGCTTTAACAATTGAATCATCCGGCCAACAAAGGTCCTTCCCTAGAAAGCAAAATGCATCAACATAATTTTAGAACTTTAACTTGGAATCGTAAATAAATTACCGCAGAAAGCAACCAAGTAAGTTGACAGCCAAGGTATGATCATTTTTAGTACTCTTGGTATCATAATCAAAGATACGAATAGTCAGGAATTTGAAGTCTCATGTGTAACCATCTATGTCCTCGTCCCCCTTCTTCTTCCCTTTTTCCTTCCTTGTTTTAGAGTATTCAATTATTATGACGAGAACACGCATCTTCTCATGCTCAAAATAACAGTGATAGAAGCCATTTGGTGTAAATCACTATTGGAGGCTTGTGATCCTTTGGTCCTGCAAGTGTGGCATCTTTTGGTTTCGATTAAGGCATAAACATGATAGCAATCGCTCAATTTCATAAAGTGGACAACGTAAGAAATTTTATTATTTCCTTGTACTCGATGGTACATATGTATAGGGACATCTTATCATCGTTCTCAATCATCGAGCTTGAGCTTGCTTACCCCGCATCCTTCTCCTTCTCCTTATAAGCAAGTTTAAATACATACAATGTTATGCTCATCTCATGCAAGTATCCCCCACTAGTGACTTATCTAGCTAGTTGCATGTTGATAATTGTAAAGTTTTTTCGTTTAGCAAGGATTAGAATCATGTCAATCTCATATCTGTATATGCATATAAGAGAAAAAGAACTCAAAAAAGTTGGTATTGGACTAGTTTCATTCATCAATATATTGATGAATCCAAGTAAAGCATTTCACGATTGCCCTATACTTAACACCAAGTAAAACTTTAACAATTGAATCCTCCAGCCAACAAAGGTCCTTCCCTAGAAAGCAAAATGCATCAACATAATTTTAGAATTTGTAATAAAAACTTGGAATCGTTAGTAAATTACCATAGAAAGCAGCCAAGTAAGTTGACAGCCAAGGTAGGATCATTTTTAGTGCGCTTGGTATCATAATCAAAGATGCGAATAGTCAGGAATTTGAAGTCCCATGTGTAACCATCCATGTCTTCGTCCCCCTTCTTCTTCTTTGTTTCCTTCCTTGTTTTAGAGTATTCAATCACTATAACGAGAACACGCATCTTCTCATGCTCAAAATAGCAGTGATAGAAGCTACTTGGCGTAAATCACTATTAGAGGCTTGTGATCCTTTGGTCCTGCAAGTGTGGCATCTTCTACTTGTTCGATTAAGGCAGGTGCATGATAGCAAATCGCTCAATTTCACAAAGTGGACAACGTAAGAAATATTATTGTTTCCTTGTACTCGATGGTACATATGTATAGGGACCTCTTATCATCGTTCTCAATCATCGAGCTTGAGCTTGCTTCCCCCGCATCCTTGTCCTTCTTTTATGTGCCTCTGCCTCTCTTCTTCTTCTTCTTCATGCCCTTGCCATTGGATTTCTTCTCCATGCTGAATCAGTCGCTAAATCAATCGCCGAATCACTTGCTTAAGCTATGCATATATGTCCCAGCAAAAAAATTGTGTATTATTGTAAGATCACGTGACAATGTGACCAATACATACAAATTACAACACATGCATGTACAATCCTATATATATATATGTCTTATCATGTGCCAAGTACATTATAAGAAAGTTTAAGTACATACAATGTATATGCTCATCCCATGCAAGTATCCCCCACCAATAACCTATCTAACCAGTTGCATCTTGATAAGTGTAAAGTTTCTTCACTCAGCAAGGATTAGAATCATGTTAATCTTATATCTATATATGCATATAAGAGAAAAAGAACTCAGCAAAGTTGGTATTGGACTAGTTTCATTCATTAATATATTGATGAATCCAAGTGAAGCATTTCACGATTGCCCTATACTTAACATCAAGTAAAGCTTTAACAATTGAATCATCCGGCCAACAAAGGTCCTTCCCTAGAAAGCAAAATGCATCAACATAATTTTAGAACTTATAATAAAAACTTGGAATTGTAAGTAAATTACCGCATAAAGCAACCAAGTAAGTTGACGGCCAAGGTAGGATCATTTTTAGTACACTTGGTATCATAATCAAATATACGAATAGTTAGGAATTTGAAGTCCCATGTGGAACAATCCATGTCCTCGTCCCCCTTCCCCTCCCCTCTTTCCTTCCTTATTTTAGAGTATTCAAACACTATGATGAGGGCACGCATCTTCTAATGGTCAAAATAGCATTCACCATCAGGGTCTGGGGACATGAAGCGAGTAAGAACAAGGCCAGTTTTCGACCTCCGAGATGGACAAAACTATAGTTGTATGGGCAGATGTATAATTCAGGAGGAAGCCAAGCTGGGAGGTTCAAAGAGGTGATAGTTTCGACTTTGTCAATCAAAATGCGGTATACTCCTAAAGGCCAAAGGTGGGTCGCTGATCTTGATTCACAGGTAAACATTAGGAGATCACCGTACTCTTGGTCCTCCACAATGAAAGCACTGCCATGAAAGGGGAAAGGGCCACCTTGGAACATGTATGAATTTAGTATTCCCCAACAAGTGCTAGAGACTTCAAAGCCGAAGACATAGGGTTGAGTTAAAGTGCAGACAAGGATGACGTTGTCTGTAATCACATAAGAGAAGTAAGGAGGAAAATGAAGAATGTATTTATAGTCACCGTCAGAATCGAGAAATGGAGGTTGAGCTAGGGACGACCATTTCCCAACATTCGGGTCATATACCTCGAATTAAAGATGGAAGGTTAACGAAAAGGTTGGTCAGACCGTCGAGAGCATAGAGTTTGCCGTCTAGCTCCACCAGCAGGGGTTCAAATTTTCCTTCTTGAAAATCCTTAAAAGCTTGGGCTTTGATGTTGCCATTAGGATCCTCCGCAGTGATATTGGTGTCAAACACATAAATCTTACTACTTTGGAGTAGTCTGAGTTGTATGGCTCCTCATCTGTATTAGTATTGCGTTCCAAGCCACTTGCGAAAAGAATTTGGTTGTGGACGAGACCGCAACCGACATGGTGGGGAAGATTTTGGCCAGTGACAGAAGCCAATTGGCGTAAATCACTATTGGAGGCTTGTGATCCTTTGGTCCTGCAAGTGTGGCATCTTCTAGTTGTTCGATTAAGGCAAGAGCATGATAGCAAATCGCTCAATTTCATAGAGTTGACAACGTAAGAAATGTTTGTTTCTTTGTACTCAATGGTACATATGTATAGGGACCTCTTATCATCTTTCTCAATCATTGAGCTTGAGCTTGCTTCGCTTGCATCCTTCTCATTCTTCTATGTGCCTCTGTCTCTCTTCTTCTTCTTCTTCTTCATGCCCTTGCCAATGGATTTCTTCCCATGCTGCATCAATTGTTGAATTGATGATGCTATGCGTATATATGCCTAGCCGTAACTAGGGTGTGCATTTCCCTTGGGCCATAGGGCTTTTGTTTTTTGGGCCACTTGACCAAACAAAACAACAATTTTATCAAAAAGTTCATCCGTTGAATTCAATACACTTTACCCTATATATAGTTAAAACATTTGCAATGTTAAAAATAATAGCAATGTTATCCCTCCATTACATTCATCATTAAGTTACATGTTAACCACCTACGTGGTGGACATCGAACTCATTCTTTATACTAATCTGTAAACTAGTGAGGTTCATACTACGTGGATAAAAATAGAATTAAAATTCTTTTAAAAACTTGAATTTGCATTAGAAGTTTTTCTTGATGGTAGGGGAAGGAAAATTAAGAACGGTGAACGGTGAATGGTGAAATAGTGTATGGTGGTTATGGTGATCCAAGGAGGAACATGTAGTTATTTTATTTTATTTGTTATAATTAAAAGTTTTATAAAGGGTAGATGAGTCTTTTAAAAACTTATGTGGCAAATAATTATGAGTACGTTGTACTTAACAAATTTAAGTACATAATATAATTGACATGGGACATGAGATAGGTGACCATGGTATATATGCCAAATGGACAAAGGTCATGCCTTGATATATATATTAGGTCCAGCTATAATTCCCTTTCGATCTCCATATTTTCTTAATTATTGGTGTCCCGTAAACTTCATTTTTTATTTTTATTTGCACTCGAATATTGATCTCTCGCAAAATATATGCATGCGAAGAATCAGTGCTAGCCTTAGGTGTGACTAGTGAGTATCATGCAGAGTCTATTGATCAAAAGAAAAAAATGCTTTATGTGTGAGTTGCATTTGAAAGAAAAGGTGCATGCATGAGGTACATATATATAGCTAGCAATCAGAAATAGGCCATGACAGCTCATTCAAGGTGCAAGAGATATATCTCTCTCTCTCTCTCTCTCCCCCTCTCTTCACCACCATGTTTGAGTTCAATTTTACAGACCCACAAGGACGTATTCTTCTACAAAAGGTTGTGTTTTGTTTTCTTGGATTAATGGCGGACAAGGGGACGTTCTACGTCTCACAGGAGGATGAAGATGTGACATTGGTAGCCTCAAACTCACGGGACCCAAATGCTGTGGCAGCGCTGAGGATGTCAACTTTCATGGAATTCAATCACTTGAGCAGATGCGAGTGGTCGAATCTCCGTTTGGAGTTCAATCTTCAAAGCTTGTACAATATTCTCACTTCCACCAACGACGATGAGCTTTATGTTCTTAATATCACTTGGCCTGCTGAGGATAACGATCATGACAAGATTGACTTCGAGTTCAAGGAATCTGGTCAGTGCATGCGTGCCATCTTAAAAAATTTCTTTAATTTATTGGTTTTGAATTTTGATCTTATAAGATTTCATCGGGGTGTGTTTCTTTTTCCAATTTATATATGATTATCGATCACTTGCTTGTGGGTTTGTTGTTGGGTACGTAACATATGATTATCACTTACTTTGCATGTGTCAGTGTCACTGTATGCATGCATATCATTCATTTCTGTATTGTTTTGTTATAAAATATGCTGAGAATTTGATGAACTATCTGCATTTTTGCGTGCGTTCTTATATCTATCTATTCACTGTTTTAATTGTTTCTCGTTTGTTTATAATTTGAATGAAATCCCAGGCAGTGAATCCGTGGAGTATGAACTGCCATTAACCAAATACTATACTGAAGTGTCTGATTATCAAATACCCAAATGGATAGATGAGGATTTTAACATATATGTTGGGATGTTTCCGGAGCGGTTCACAGAGCTTATAACAAATCTGGTATCTTATGGGACCGAAGGTACTTTTATCATTTGGTCTATTAGCCATATATGGAACTGTTGGCATGCAACAGGTTTAGAGTTGCTAAAACAAATTAATTATCATACATGCCATTTTGAAATTAACTAACCATGAAATCTTATGCATCTACCTCAGTTTATGCATATGTCAGTGCTGATCGAGTTACGTTCGTTGCTGGAAATAAGGATGTTGTTCTCAAGAAAAAGGTATGTTAAGCAAATGTTGGTCGTAATCTTCATTTCAATTTCGATTTTCCAAGTGTTTTAATGTTGTGCAGCCTGGAGAGTGCAACATCCAAGGTGTACGCGGTGATGATGAAGTTTGCTTGAGGTTCAGTGTTCACTACTCTAAGGCGATACTCAACGCCGTGCTTTTGACAAACCACGTTTGCTTGCGGGGCCGCCGTACTAACGGCGGTGGAGGATCGGCCAGATTGTCTTACTATATCGGGGAAGGTTGTGCACTGGGGGAACTTATGATTTTCTTTCCCTGAAGTTACTATATCATAATTATAATGGTTAATGATAAACAATTATAGTTTGGTTTGGATAAAGATTTGCGACCTTAATGTTTGTGCCTTAATTTATACCACAATGTTATGTGGCAAGATTAGCTGTAATTCATAATATTATTAAGATTTTATATTATCAATTTATTAGATTGTGTTCTAATCTTCCAGATATCAGCAACAAAAAACAACCCAAACAAATCTCATTTCCTCCCTAATTTTGTCTTGTCAATTAGGCCAAAAAGATGGTAGCTTTCATAATACAATGGAATGTTCATACAGCAACTCTCTTAATCTATATATACCATCACTCTCGACCTATAAACAAACTATGAAAACTAAACTTTCTTTCTTTATTTAATTTCAATTAAATAACTAAATCTATACATATCTATACATATCATTTTAAATTCATACTCGTCCAAATGCAATAGACTTCGATATCACATACTAATAGAAGGAAAGACCCCATGACTCCTAGACTTCATGAAGACATACTTGAATAAACAGAGCAAATTGGGCTGCTGGACCTTATGTATTTGGAGAAAGAATCGGAACATAGATTTGAATAGAGTGATCAACAAGTACAAGAATGCCAAAGATTTCTTGAGGGTCAAGGATGTGTATGACCCAATGGGGGCTCTTCTCTAGTAAATCAAATACCAAGTTCTTGGACTTAAGGGTGGGGTGACGATAGTCAAGGAGGAGCTGGAGTGGGGGCTCTTGAACGGGAGGGCAGCTAGATTGGCCTACCCTTCAATATCAAGAACTTTGCTTTTGAGTTTTGACGTTGTTCAATTATGTATTGGAACAGCCATAACTTATGTTATAACTTACAGATCAAGGTAAGCTATTGCCCAGGATGATTTTGCACCAGTGTTTAGTAATTATAGAACAGAGGCACGAGACATGATTTTGAATTAGAGAAAACCCTTTATACATGAACAGTCATTAGTCGATGAACATAATGTAAAGAAAAATCTAAAAGCGGCATGAGCAATTTTCACATAACCAACAGTTACAGCCATACACCATTTGAAATGATACGAGACTTGCAAGAAGTTAAACAGTCAAATACATTAACCATTGCGAGCAGGTGAAGGCTAAAAAGGAAATGGAAAGAAGCAGAGATTTCATTATCCCCCTGCTCGGACAAGCATCCATCAGAAGTTCCCCAAAAAAAAAAAAAACTCAAACAGNAAAAAAAAAAAAAAAAAAAAAAAAAAAAACTCAAACAGCGAGTTTTACAAACCAGTCTATTAATAAAAACAAAAGCAGTTCGGAACTGGACCCAGTTAGGCCGTTCTAGAACTCTCCAAGGTCCAATTAATGTTTGCAGGGCTAAGAAAATTCAGCGTTCATAAAAGCTTTCATGGGGCAAGCATCGACCAAAAGTTCTCCATCACGCCTAAATAAGAATGACATAGACACGTTATTAATTGCATGAAATAATTTTCCCAAACCAAACAAAAATCATAACAATGCAAATCTTCAACAAAAAAATTTAAGTACTTAGTAACTAAGAACTCCAAACAGTTGCAAAGCAAACTTTTCAATCCCCACAGTTGATATTCATTAAACTACCAGCAGAAAAAACCTACTACGTAACATACCCTTGGCCACAAATTATCATGAACTGCTGCACACGGTTAATAAAATACTTCAGATATATCGACTATAAATGACCTTGCATTCCTAAAGGTGGGCCAAATATTAGTCCCAAAATAGAAATAAGGGTTATTCTATTTGCTAAACAAATTAGTCTACACAGCCTACTATATTCCAAAAGCATCCTTAAAATTTAAATTGTTTTATTTGTTCAAAACTAAAGAAAAAAACCATCTTTTTTAAAGGCCAGACATGGCTGGCTGCCTTCTTTTTTAATTTTTAATAAATTTAGGGTTATTTTTTAATGTTGGTGTTTGTTACTTTTCAAAGGGCAGAATGGCCATTAATAAATCATAAGAAACTGGGTCTGGAGAAAGATTAGTTACATGTGAATATATTTGTTACGCAAATGTTTACCATTGTTGACTGCACAGCAAGATTTCTACCACCAGTCACCGGCAATAAATTGCCTGATCAATATGGGGAGGAATTTGCTTTATCTCGGTGCCAAGTTCTTGCTCAATTCTGTACCTGCAAAACAAAAATAATTTGAACTATATAAGTAAGAAACCTCATTAAAGTGCAGAAAATTTAGATATGAAAGAGAAGAATACATACAAATTTATATATGAAAGAGAAGAATACATACAGGTTAAAGCGATCCTCATAGGTGATCAAATTCACAGCCAAACCAAGGTGTCCAAACCTTCCAGATCGACCAACCTGCACGTAAGATAAAAACATAAAAATAGAACAGAAACAGTAAGAAAATCGTCAAGTAAATCAATATCCACATTTATGTAAAAAATGTTTATTACACACCCTGTGCAGATACGTCTCTGAGTTCTTTGGGAAATCAAAGTTAATGACAACATTGACCGCTTGAATATCTATTCCTCTTGTAAATAGATCTGCATTTATGCCCCCCAAAAAGGAGGAAAAACATTAAACCAAATCTCAAGCATTTAAATCTTCGACAAAAAATGACTAAGAATTCAACCATCAAACTCAGAAACACAAAAGAAAATAATGAGTTATTAAGATCTAGCCAACAACATATAATATCAATAATAAATTTATGAACACATCCACTATTGGTTTGATCTACCATTACAACCAGGTGCTAAAAATCATCACGACTTAATGACCAAAAAGTGTTAAAAACCATCACAACTAGATGCGAAATGTAAGAATTGTACATACAGATTTCTCATAACACCAGCCATATTTGTAAATGGCCCCACCCACTACAAAATATATTTTCAAACTAAACCTTCAAATAAGAGACATGTGCAGGAGGTGAAACTGAAAGCAAATTATGGTGCACAAGGAAATGAGGTGTGGGGGAGGAGTGAGGGAGAGAGAGAGAGAGAGAGAGAGAGAGTAAAGCACAAAAAAATGTACCAGTACAAACAAGATTTCTGCATGCACCATTACGAAAGTCATGAAAAACTCTGTTGCGATGGTCTTGCAGCATCTTTGCATGGATATAAAAGCACGAATAACCAAGTTCTGTAATTTTCTTGGCCAACAATTCTACTCGATTCACAGAATTACAGAAGATGATTGATTGGTTTATTTGAAGCTGAAAAACAGAAACATCATCACCCCCATGAACCCACAGGAAGTTCTAAAAATTAAAATATCAAAATAAAAAACGCCTTAGTTCAGATCAAACCTTAGAGAAAAGAGTGTTTAGGCAGTGAACTTTCTGTCTTTCCTCAACAAAAGCATAAAATTGTGTAATACCCTTTAGAGTAAGCTCATCCATAAGGTTGATAACGTAAGGCTTATGCAGATATCTATCCTTAAAGTCCTTAACAGTAACAGGAAATGTAGCTGAAAACATCAAAATTTGTCGATGTGAAGGTAAGAAGCGAATCAGCTGCTCTACTGAAGGTTGAAACTCCGGAGACAAAAGCTTATCAGCCTGACAGACATTAACAAAAACATAATCAGATTGTTGCAGCTCAAGATGCTAAAACCAATCAACTACTTTCACCCCCTCCGCCGCATGCATCCGCACATGCACATGCACACAGGAGAGGTGTACCAGGTATGACCCGGCCACCCCACTTGAAGACACTTATGGTAAGTTAATTATAGATCAGTTTAATTTTCACTAGTAAACCAATAACATAGGCCAGAAGCTTAAATATACTAATTAAACCTGAAAATAAAATGACTGCCAACTGTTCAGGGTTTGACTAAAAGAAAATTCAACTTTTAACCACCTTATTGAGACCATATCTACCAAACAAATAGTTCAACTAATATAACACTACCAAAAAGAGAGATCAGTCAGATGAGATAACATGTAACCAAAAGTTTCTGGGTCAAATTCTTTTCATACTTAAATCTAGTGGGAACCAAGTATTTACCTCATCCATAACAAGCATAGAGCAGTCTTTCAAGATGCAAACACCTTTCTTTGAAAGATCTAAAATTCTTCCAGGAGTTCCAACAAGTAAGTGAACTGGTTGATACAAACGCATGATATCATCCTTTAAGCTGGTACCTCCAGTCGTAACCATTACTTGAATTTGCAAATGCTTCCCTAGCTCCTTACAGACTTGTGATGTTTGAAGAGCCAGCTCACGAGTTGGAACAAGAATAACAACTGTAGAAAAAAGCACATGTCAACACAAAAAGAACAGCAATGCAAATTCCAGATTTATGACAGTCAATATATAACTATAACACAATCAGTTTCTATAAAAATATATATTCCAACATCTGCCTTTTATAATAAAAGGTAGCTTGGCACTTAATGCCAGAACCCTCTGTATCAAGATCAAGTACTTAACTAGTAAAAATTTCAATAGACATTCAAACAGTTTTAAAACTGAAGTGTCAAAATTGCCATTATATTTTGACGGAGCCAAGAGATATGCAGGAAGATGCAATTAGATGGTAGAGAACAAACCTTGTATTACATTGTTATCTTGATCAATTTTTTCCAAAGCAGGGATGCAAAATGCGGCTGTTTTTCCCGTCCCATTTTTAGCTCTAGCAAGAATATCACTTCCAGTTAAAGCAATTGGAATACTTTCTTCCTGAATAGGAGATGGTCTTTCAAATCCCTTCTCATATATTCCCATCAGCAGCTCACGCTTCAAAAAATAGTCCTCAAACTCATTTCCTTTAGTTGCAGTTACATCCTGGAGGAAATAATTAGCAACCAGATCAGGAAATCATCAATCATTATTTCTTTAATAATTATTATTAATTGTGTTTATAGATGTGACCTTAAACAATTTGATTTTAAAAAACTTGAATGATGCACCCTTAAAAATCTATAAGGAAGCATCACATTAACAATATAGTACAAACGATAACAAATTTCATAACAAACCTCTGTTCTGAAGCGTGTATCAGCTGGCGGAATCTTTAACCTCGCCTTCCAATCTTGAGAACTAGAGAAGATATATAAAATGAGAAAATAAAATTAGATAGAACGCAGACTATGATTCATAATTGTAAATATGTTGGAAGATAGAGAAAGGAAATAAAAGAAAGAAATATCAACAGTTTAAATGCTGATAAAATATGTTACCAAACAAAATGTTGGCAAAATAATTAAAGCTGATCACCAAATAAAAAACTGTTCAAATGCATATAAACCAACAACCATATTTCTAATGTGATGCTCACAACCTCTTTATGATTTATAATATCAAGGGCGACATGGAAACTACCAATGTTTTCGGAGGCAAAGCATTTTATGTTATATTTTTAATTAAAAATATCTTTAAGTAGGACACATATGTCACTTCGCATTGACAGCCACATGCCTTTTCTATTTGGACTGTAGTACAAAAAGATGCAATGTGTCAAGCATAACAACTGCAACAAACACTTAAGACATAAATGGAACGATGCGTAGCATTAAAGGAAAACCCACACGACAAAACCCTAGTTTCAGAAACTTTAATTAGACTACCAACTACAATGATTTCAGAAAGAGTAAAAAACTTGGTCCAAGCAACCCAAATCGAAGAACTAATTATTTCCTTAAAAAACAAAAATGGCTTTTCCCAAACAGAAAATTCCATTGTACCGACTTGTGTTTTCCTATCTTTAGCCTATATGTATCATCAAGTCTTGCCAGCTTGAGATAGTTTAACAGTTTATACTTATTAATAATCACAATTTTTTTATAATCTATTTCTAATAGATACACAAACAAACTAAACCAATCATTGTGGCCCTCACTAATGAAAGAAGTTACATTTCTGAGCTTTGACCACACACAGTGGAGATTGGTTGAAGACGTGTTACGCCACATTCAGAACCAGCCAAATGAACAACCTAATCTTTATACAATTTAAACACCAAAAGAAAAGCACAAACCCTACAACCTTTCAAGGACTTTTCTTCAAGTTGAAACTCTAGCAAAAGACACTCGTACAAACAGAACCCACAGAGGAATCAGATAAGTCCTTTCACATGTCGTGATATACGTCAGAGGCCAAAAGCTTAGAAGTTAGACAAACCCCACTCACACTAGATGACGCAACATAAATACATCCCAAACTCAGAAAGTTTTCATGTATCTAGTTTTCCTATGCTACAAATGTCAGCATTTCACATGGCTAAACACCTTCTTCAACACAGAGCTTCTCAAATCCTAATTCTTCAACAGAATATCAACAATCACCTAAAACTATCATTACAATCCAAGTCTCTAACCAAACTCATTTCATCAAATGGCAGCAACACAACCAATTTCCTAAACGACCAACTCTCTCCAAGAACAAAACCAACATTTTAACACAAAACATACATCATATGAAAGCAAACACAGACGCAAACGGAGAAATCAGATATGTTCTTCCACATGTCATGATATCCGTGCGAGGCCAAAAGCTTATAAATCAAAGCAACTCCATTTACACTAGATGCTACAACATAAATGCATTTCCAAACACACAACATTTTCATGTATTACCACATTCCTATGCTACACATGTCGGCATTTCCACAGGTAAACACCCTTATTCAACACATTACTTATCAAATCCTAATTCTTCTACAGAATATACACAATCCCATGAAATTATCATTACAATCCAAGTCTCTGACCCAACCCATTTCAGCAAATGGCACAGTAACACACAACCAATTTCCTAACATCCAATTCTCTCCATGAACTAAACCAACCCAAAACACTATAGGAAAGCAAACAAAAAAGTAAACGCGTACGCACCTCGGGTCGACGGCTTCGGACTGCACAGTCTTTTCGACCTCATCGACAGCTGAATCGGCACTAGTACTGCCACCCAACTGACCCCTCCTAAGCCACTGTTGCTGCTGCTGCTGCTGCTGTTGCTGCTGCTGATGCTGATGCTGCTGCTGTTGAAAGTACTGCTGCTGATGATGGTGGTTCGGCAAAAGGTTCCTCTGTACATACTGTTGCTGATGCTGGTGGGGCGGCCGTGACTGAAAGGCCGGGTTCACATTCATGCCACCACCTCTCCCAGCTCCGATCCCCGGCGGGTACCTCCCTCTATTACCGTTCATCACTACGATTCAAACCTTAAAACCCAAAAAATTTCTCGAAGTAGTTCAAAAGAAACAAAAAAAATTCAAAGGAACCAAGCTAGGGTTTTCAGTCGGTAGCAGGATCGTAATCGCAAATCGGAGCGAAACCAAGCGCAAATTGAAAAGATACACTGCGCTCGATGAGAACAAACAAATGAGAAGAAAATTGCTACAGGTTAAGAGAATGAATGAAATCAAAAGAAAGCTAGGGTTTTGGAGGCTGGTAAATTGTGAGAAAATCGGGGAGTTTCTGTACGGATCTTCAGCGAAAACGAAAAATATCTGAAGGGTTTGTGTCCTTTTCTCTACATAGAACAAGGGATTTTCTGGGGCTAATTGCTGGATTGGGAATTCATGGTAGGTTTTTGAAAACACAGAAGAGAAAAGAAAATTGACGAACTGCTTCCTGTAAGGCTCTAACCGTCTGTTTAGCTAAAGCTAGGGCGTCATATATGATTCTGTTTATTTGCTCAATGGTCCCCGCTATTTTCTTTTATTGCATTAAGGGCCCATACCATCCCCTTTAATTTATTGCATCATTTTTTCATTAAAAAAATAGGTATAATTTAATGTGGATAATGTTATTTTTAAACCACAATTTTATACCCTTATGGCAACTTACATTATATAACATTTATATATTAAATATTAAAAAATAAAGATAAAAATTCAAAGAGAAAAAAAAAAAAACACTTTATTCCATAAATTAATGACACGTAACTACCTAAAGTAGTATGAGAATGTAGTATATATTAATTATTGATTAGTCAAAGACAAGCATGAAAAGTGTTGTATAATTTTAAGGTTATGATTAACGAAAAATTAAAACATCATGGATAAAAATTACATATGATTAGATGTATCAACAATTATAAGCGTAGTCATAAACAAGGACGAGCTCATTTTAATTTTATCCAAATAAGTTATTACCACATAAAAAAAAAATTACATATGATTAGATGTATCAACAATTATAAGCGTAGTCATAAACAAGGACGAGCGCATTTTAATTTTATCCAAATAAGTTATTACCACATTTGAGCAAGATCAACATAAGCACGACCAATATGAACAAAACCAACATGGACACAATGTAACATGTCAAATCAAAACCAGGACGAGTACAACACAAGTTAATAGCCTAAATCATACTTTTACGCCATCAAGTACAGCATGACCCAAACACGACACATATCAAGCACAAAATAAACCTGACTATGCACAGCTAGTTTAATATTGTATTCTTCTATTTTTAAAACCTTTCCAACAAGAAAATTCTAATTTTCAACAAAAACGTTAATATTATAAGAAAGAAAAAATAATATAAGATAAACTTTTAGTCTTAAAAAATAAGAAAAAAAGGCTAGTGGGTCCAATCTATTTAAAATACAATCATAAATAAGAAAGTTGTAAACCGCTTTAGGATTATATTTTAACTACTTAAGTTCGTACTAAGAGGACACAATTTTTAAATGAATTAGCGTTTAACACTTAAAAATAATTTATTATAAAGTTGCAGTAGTATAAATAAGTAACAATACCTTTCTAGGCCCTTTGGCTAAGATAAAGTGTAACTAAGTGACAGAAAAACGTTAGCTATATGTTATGATTGGTCAACATTTACAAGATTACATGGCATTTAAAAGCATTTCTTGGTCCGTTGAGAACTTGAGATACACTTTTTTGATAATTTTCTATTTGTTTTGTTTAGAGGGAGATGATATGCCCTGGCCAAAGAAAGAAGTGCGTGATCATCAAACCCTCATACAAGCAAACCCTCATACAAGTTACAAGAAAATCTGCTCCGTCATGTTTCCACTTTGAGTATTATTTTCTCATATTCAAATGTGCAGTAATCTCACCAGTTCACCACCTTTCTCCTTTTACATATATGTTGTAAGATTGGACATTGGAAAATAATTGCATAGGACACCAAGCCAATCACAATTTTCCCTATTTTCCTTTTTCCTTGTTATAAGATAAGGGATAACTTGATCACGTCATGCAATAAAAATAATCGATCTACAAAAAGTGTCTCCAGACCGAAAACAAAAAGTGTCCAAAAGTACTTTATCGCTTTTGCCACAATGCCACTGTGCTAGAGAAGTACACATAGACTTGTATATGTGTTTGAAGGGTGGTCTGGGTTTTTGGCTTGGGGCATACACTATATA
This sequence comes from Purshia tridentata, assembly GCA_003254885.1. Lineage (NCBI taxonomy): Eukaryota > Viridiplantae > Streptophyta > Magnoliopsida > Rosales > Rosaceae > Purshia > Purshia tridentata. Next base: position 16,096 of record QANT01000453.1, read on the forward strand.
GTATATAGGATTGCAACTTAGCTTGCTAATTCACAGCAACAATAAAAGCAGGAAAAATGTACATTTTCCCAACAAACTTACATAAATATCTCATCTCCAAGACCATGAAAATGCAAATTACAAATTTCTCTCTCACTCTCTAGAAACTGCCATTTTCAGCACCAATCTTACCTTCTGCAACAGTTTTCTTGGGAGGGCCCAACTCCACTGTCAAATTCTCAATCTTTTCTTTCAGTGCTTCTACATTCAAAGTAGCAAGAATCTCCTCCTTTATCTTTGCTTCTGCTTTTTCTGTGTCTTGTGAACTTGAGCCTTTAGATATATCTGCCTTCAACTCCTCTATTTTGCCACTAATACCAGCTTCATTTATAGCCCTCTCAATTTCCTCATAAATCTCTTTGTTCACCTTCACCATCTTCTCCTTCAACTCTGGTGGTGCAGTGGCAATATTTTTCTTGGTCACCCCAACAATCTCCAAGTTAGCTGCCTTTAGGACCTCCATAAGCTCTTTTTTAACTCCCTCTACTTCTTCCATTAAATCCTTATCCATTGGTTCCCCTTTGGATATCTTTTCTTCAGCATTCTTCAAAACTTCCATCTTTGCTTTTAGCTCAGCTGGGATTTTCTGATTAATCTCTGCTTTCAGTTTTTGTTTTCTCTCCTCTATTTCAATAAGCCGGCTAACCAGGTTTAACTTTTCAAGCTTCTGCTTTAAGCCAAGGTATGCCCCTGGCCTTGACAAATTGTGGTTGAACTCCTGCATTATTTTATCCATTTTCTCATTCATACTTGGTGTGTGTTTTGAGGCTTTAGACAATTCCAGCTTCACTGATTCCAGTTTCTCTTGCAAACCCATTGAAATAAATGCATTAGTGATCTCCTTGTCTACATCTTGCTTGAGTTTTTCAATTGCTTGGGTTGTAATCGGTTCAGATGGTCCCTTTGCTTCCAGGATCTTCTTTTTTAAATCCTCAATCTCTGACTCTATGTCAGCAGTTTTTGGCATGTTAACTTCAGATGGCTTCATGTTGCGTTTCCTCTTAGGCTCCACCGAAACGCCTTCTTGGAAACCTCCAATTGACCGGAATTTAAGCATCCGATGACGAAGCAACTCTTCTGTGTTCATGTTTTCCAATTCCTACGCACATTGAGTATAGCTGTAAGTTGTAAATGAATGAAACACGTACGATTTGTGGAAACAGATAGGAGTGCGGTGTATCCGACACAGAGACATGGGAAAATGTTCTCTTGTCAAAACAACTCTTCTGTGTTCATGTTTTCCAATTCCTACGTACATTGAGTATAGCTGTAAGTTGTAAATGAAGGAAACACGTATGATTTGTGGAAACAGACACAGAGACATGGGAAAATGTTCTCTTGTCAAACGGTTAATATGAAGTTGAACTGTTGATCAAATAGATTTTTGGTTCAATGTGTGGTCTAAATTCACAATCTAGCAGCATAATACGCTAGATTGTCTAACAAGACAACATTACCCTATCTTATTGAATCATATTATCATAGTAATTATGCAGACAATGAACATGTCTATTTTACTTGAAGAAATGCTCAACCCCTCGTTAATTTTGGACTCTTTCTAAGCAGATGAAGGTGTAGTTTTTCTAAACATTTAAAGAAATATCCAACATGTGTGGACATGAGCAGATTTTTCATGAAAGAAGTGCTTGTAAGGGAACCCAATAAAGCAAACAGAAAGCCAAATTGAAACAAATAGGCACAAATTGTTCAGGGGGAACTCTTCATCTTTATTCTTTCTCTATGAAAAGATACGTAAATATCAGTTACCTTTATTGCCTGGGTGATTGTAATCTTAATTTGTTGGGAGGTCCATGCAGGATCAGCATGTGCGCCGCCAAGAGGCTCCTGTAAGTAGTAGCAAAAAAAGAACCCCATATAATGGGGTAATTAGCTCATCTTAAATCAATAATGATAAATTACAACCAAAGTAGATCCCATAATTCCAAATATGACAAAAAATATTTAGAAGTGACAATCTTAAAAGGGAATCATTTGGTTCCATACACATAACTTTTCTGTGAAGAGTTAAAGTTTGAAGTTGCACACCTCTCATCATATCATACAAATTTTAAATGCTGAACTTAGTGGAAACATTTGTTTTGTCACCAGTACAAAATGCACAAACACTGCTCATTTTAACTCCTGAATCTTATAAAACATATTTTCACCTCATATTTTCATATTGATAAGAAAGCATATGAATCACAGCAGAAAAGCACTTACAGGAATTATACCATCAGCAATTTTCAATCTGTAATGCTCTTGAGCTGTTATCCTTAGCTTTTCAGCGGCCTATACAAATTTGGGACTACAGTATTATCAAAAAATGGCCTGTGTCCAAAATAGGATCATACATCAAAAGTTCTAATACCTTGGGAGCTGCTTGGGAAGATTTCCACAATATTGCAGCACATGCTTCAGGACTGCTCCAAGAAAGCACAAGAAATATATTACAGAAATCATGGCATAAAATCAGGATGGGAAAAAATAAATGATTATAGCCTCAAATGGAACGGGCTCATTCAAAATATCAAAAGTTGAAGCATGTTGATGGACTAAAATGGCTCAATTCTAATGTTATATAAAATTATACTTTTGAACTAGTAACTGTTATCACCTTGCAACATAGAAAGCCGAGTTCTCCAGCATAAACAGTTTATTGGCACAAGCAATGGCTAGAGCTCCACCTGAACCGCCTTCGCCAGTTACTACTGATACAATGGGAACTTTCAGGCCAAACATAGTCCTCAGATTATGGGCTATTGCTTCACCCTGCATAAATCACAAAATGAAAAATTTTATTTTATGCTAACATGTGAACAAAGTAAATTAATGATTCTCTAAAAAAAGGAGAATTAATGATGCGAACTTGCAAATTAAGAAGAAAAGTGCATACTCACTTGACCAAGTTCCTCAGATTTGAGATCAGCAAAGGCCCCAGGAGTGTCGATGAATGTAACAATAGGAAATCCATGATGATCGGCATATTTCATCATTCGCAGAGCCTTCCGGTAGCTGTTTGCAAAGTATGCTCTTAGTGAACATAGACACATGGCTAGTTTTATTAACAACCAAAAATGGTTGCACACTATGCTCTATGCTCTAAATGCTTCCATTTTTATGCACCTTCAAACTATTAACCTGACAAAAATATCTTTCAAACATACCCGTGTGGAGTTGGCATAGCAAAGTTGCGAGCAATATTCTCCTTCGTGTTCCTGCCTTTCTGATGACCTACAAACATGTAGGTCTTGCCATCCATGCTCCCAAGACCAGTCACAATAGCTGGATCATCATAGCCAGCACGGTCTCCATGGAGTTCCACCCACTATAACATTTAAAGAAAAGAGGTATAATTATCATATATTCAAGTAGTAAGAAACTGATGTAATTAACAAACTACCTTCTCCGTAATATTCAAAATATGATCAAGAACTGTCGGTCTGTTGGGATGTCGAGCAATAGATAGCCGTTGAATTGGTGTCAAATGTTTGTATAAATCTTTCAGGGCCTGAACTTGAAGTGAAGAAGGATCGGGTGTTACTTTCACATTATTAAAGTACTCTCAACAAAATGAACGATCTGAGAAATGGCCACATACTCATGTGAAGTGCCATTATAAAAGAAACTTATGACATAAAATAGGGATTGCAAGGCTTATAAATTCTACCTGTTGATACTTGTTCTCCAATGCGCCAATTTGATCGCTGAAATCTAGACCAGTTTCATCAGCCATTCTACGTATCTGCGAGAAAATGATTGACTAAATGCCAAATATTTGACTTGGGGATTTTGTGCCATATGAATGCTTCACATCTACTTAAGTTATCCCTCTAAAATGCATCCTATGGTTATTTTATGAGCCTTGCCTTGGAGATGCCCTCTTGTACTATGTTGGTCTATTAGGAGTGTTTGAGAGCTCCAAAGCCTTTCATGAATGCTCAATACCATATTCTCAACAACTTTATTGAAAATAAACACTTGAAAAAAAACCATGTAAATTCAAAAATATGCAGAGCATGCTCTAGGAAATAACAATATAATGAAAGCAACAGACCTCCATGATCTTCTTCTCAAGATCAACAAGTGGTTTCTCAAATGGAAGGGTAACTGGCTTTGGTTTCTCTGTCAGAGGCTTGAAATGAGACAGGTAAGTCAAGTGCCCACTGCTGATATTTGGATCCATATCATCAGGCCATGGATAATCATACTTCTTCCCCTTTATAATTTTCCCAATAACATGAAACTTGTTCCTGTTTTTAATCCTCTGCCCTTCCAAATCCTTGGACCAAATTCCATTTGCCCTTGTGAATGAACTTCTAAGTAATTCACTAGCAAAAAGATCCTTTCCTGAATATTGTTGGGGCAATTCAAATCCACAATATTCACCTCCTTTTCGTCTTCCACAATTTCCAACAATTAGTGATAGGGTGGTCATCTCAAAGAAGCAAGACACAACCTTCTAAATCAAAGAATCACCTGCCAATTGTTCACATGCTGCACTCTGCATTTACAACCGCAATGGAACACTCAAGAAAAAGGCAAGTTTCTATGAAATGCATAGTTCATTTCAATACACAAGAGAAAACATATAGAACTTAACAATACAGGGAAAATAGAAAATGGGAAAACTTTTGATATCCATTCACCTCCTTCCTATTTGATAATACCAAAAAGAGAAAACGACTCCATCAGTACATATTACTAGCAAATGAGCATTTTTAAAGAATTGCTCATTTGTTTCATAATCAAGAATACCAATTTAAAAATTTAAGCAAAAGTGGACTTAGTTATCACCAGAGCCAAATCGTCCTTAATGAAGAGCTACGATGAGCGCTTCAATTGGAAATGTCATGTAAAGGAAAAAATAACCAACAAACAGATGCAACCAAGTTGAAAAGGCAATAAACAATCAACATACATCACCCAATACCTCTAGATAAAGGGCTTTGAGAAGTTTCAAATTTTATACTTTCCTATTTTGGAGGTACAAGTGATTCACCAACCAGAATTCACAACTTCATCAGTCTACCATTATATACATTCAGAATTCAAGTTCATGATCTTACCTCAATATCCAATACACTTAGTTGCCCTGCATAGCAAAATTCTGCTTCAAAGCTCAAGCATTTTAACCTGAAATACAATTCCCAGACTCTCATAAGTCATAATCAGGATTCAAAAAAAGAAATCAAAAGAACACAACCAAAAACATCCAATGTGTGGTTGTTAAGGTATATCATTGTATCCACAATTTGTTCCCTTTTTGTTTTTGCTCAGTTTTCTCAGAAACCAAACAACAAATAAGCATATGGGTACCTCAGAATTAGAGCTTCTGGACTTCCCAGGTGGGCAAAAAGTGTCTTCACTCTTTACTCTTTAGGACCAACAGTTCAGATAAACTGTCGTAGCAATAGGTTTTCAGAAAACCAAAATAGAGGGGAGGAAATGGTGGCAAATTGCGCTGTTACTGTTTTTTCTGTTTCCAGTTATTGGTTGGCTGGTGAATCCCAGTAAACTGGGAGAGTGGCATTAAAATATGCGTAGCACAAGTCTAGACGGTGGTGTAGGAAGGTGATTGGGAGGTGTAATTCACGCGCTTTGGTGGAGGATAGGATATATTATGCTACGTGGAGTGAAGAGGATAAACACATCATCGCCGATGAGGATAAGTCCTACCTATAACCCATCTATACATATTTATGCAATGTGACCTGTTATTTTTGTTTCAATAATAGCTAGAAATTTTAGATTTGTAATCATTACACTTTTTCTTTTTTTATTACCATTACACTATGTTTTACAGTTTTACTTGTTGTAAAATTAATGACTCAAATTTTGAATACAAATTTGAGAGTGTTGATATGAATTTTGACAAAAGTGTAAGAGTCAAATTTGTAAAATATCTTACAATTATAAAATCATAAGAAGATTTGGTGTTATGATAAAATTGTCTAAAATACTTTTGTAAAATACAATCATTGAATAAAAATAATAAAAAACACCCCAATATCCCCACCACTTTAAACGTATAGAGAACAATAAAAATTATAAAACAATAAAAAAATACAATGATAAGTCAATTCCCTTTAAACTCATAAAACCTATGATTTTTTTTTTTGTTTAATTGTTAACCCATTTGACTAGCTGCCAACTTAGTCCATTTTCCATATTTAAATTTCTCAATTAACATTACCCACCACTTTAAACGTATAGAGAACAATAAAAATATACAATGATAAGTCAATTCCCTTTAAACTCATAAAACCTATGATTTTTTTTTTGTTTAATTGTTAACCCATTTGACTAGCTGCCAACTTACTCCATTTTCCATATTTAAATTTCTCAATTAACATTTTACAAAATTAAGATTTTTTTAATTCTTTTTTTGCCCGTATCTTCATGTATGACTTTGTTTTTCATGTTTAACTCTATTCCTTTGTAACGATTATTGTTCTTCCTAAAATTTAGGTGCTTTAATGCTCATTATTCATTTCCTTGGACGTGTTGGACTATTTTCAAGCATGAAGTCCAGTTTTGTTTCCACAAAATCCATCCTGATTGGTCCTTCCATATTTGATTGTTTTGAGATTCTATATAAATCAATCTTTCTTGCTTCTATTTTTATTGTAAATGCTGATTGAGGAATTTAAATATGGAAAATGGGTGTGGTGGCAGCTAGTCAAAGGGGTTAACACCTAAATAAAAAAAATTCATGGGTTTAAATTAGAAGAATATGAGTTTAAAGGGGTTTTATGAATTTTCTCAAAAATATTAGAGATTTTGGTTAATTAGGGCTTTTGGTTAATTAATTTAAAGTAGTTAATTGGTCAATTGGTGTTTTTTTCTTAATGATGAAATCTGGTATGTTCTGTTTGCTTAAGCCTACATAATTATGTGTATATAAATAGCTTTACTTCGCCATCTTCGTCTTCTTCTTCGTGCTTCCCTACAGGAGCGCCTGGCTTGCTCTCCATAGCTTTTCATCCTTCTCTTTCGTGCTTCAACTCATACCAGACCCAAAGAAATTGAATTTTTTCTCTGGCTCTCAGTGGATCAAAGTATACCCTCTTCGGCAGGTAAATGTAAAATGCAACAGAATTGGTTTTGGGGATGGTTTTTCATCGCATCCGGCTCAGTTGTCTTTATGGGGTTTCTCTATGCTACCGTCTTATCCAAGCTTCTTCCACCATCAGATAATACTATTATCTCCGCAATACAAAATGACCGGTAATGAATCAATCTTTCTTGTTTTCTATTCTCTAAATGTTTTTGGATCTATATATATATTTTTTATTAAATGATAATTCATATTCGACATTTACTATTCCTTCCAGAGAAATATTGCAATATAATCTGACATATCTGGAAAAAGAAAAAGAAAAAGAAAAGGAAGCTACTTTTATAAGTTGCAGTATGTATGTATTTGTATATGCTTACATATTTGTTTAATGCAATACTCATCCAATGACATATTATCACCTTTTATGAACGCAATATCATTTTTTATTGTTTATCTCTATATATTTTGTTTTGTTTTTTTTTCTGGGTTGGGTGGTAAGTTTATTTTTTTCTGTTTTGTTAGATTAGTTGTTTTGGGGTTTCATTTGAATAGTTAGAGATTGTCTGCAAGTTTGTGTTAATGAGGCAGATTGCTTGCAATGTCAATAACAGTACATGATGTTTGAGCCTATTTGAAATAACAGGGTTTTATGATGCAGTGTGAGAAGAGTTGGGTTTTGATTGTATTTGGGAGGTGTGCTGGTTAAAGCTGGAATATAGTAGTTAAGGTGTAACCAAAGAAGAAAGTGGAAGATTAATGAAACAAATGTAGGCATCACACATAATAGTCAAGACTCGAGAGAAGATAGACCATGCATCCAAAATATGTTTTGAGTTGAGCGATTGCTTTATTTGTTCTTAAGTATGTTTAATTGATTAAGTGAACTAGTGCCTAGACCTATGAAGTTGATTTGGGAAAATCAATTTTAACATGAGCATGTAATGTAGGAAATTTGTTTTTGGGTTTTTTGGTCATTGGCAGTAGTAACATTGAAGCTCCTATTCTTCATTCTTTTTCCGACTTCATTTCTTCTCTTGTAATAGGTATTATTGCTTCTTGGTGCCCTTGACGCTTCCAGTTCTCATGGTTGCTGTATATTTTCATTGGCTCAGCATGAAAGTGTTCAAACATGCATGATTTTTGAAAAGCCCACAAGGTCAGTTGGCAAGATATGTAATTTCTTTATGCTACTTTATGAGTTAAGAGTTGGATAAGCGTGTCTAGTTTTTGCTTCCATGGTTTAAACCAACATGTTCCTCAATTAACAGAAAGTTGTGGACTAAATGGGCTCAATTATAATGTTATATAAAATTGTACTTTTGAACTAATAACTGTTCTGTTATCAGCTTGCAACATAGAAAGCAGAGTTCTCCAGCATAAACATTTTATTGGCACAAGCAATGGCTAGAGCTCCACCTGAACCGCCTTCGCCAGTTACTACTGATGTAATTAGCAAACTACCTTCACTGTAATATTCAAAATATGATCAAGAACTGTCGGCCTGTTGGGATGTCGAGAAATAGATAGCCGTTGAATTGGTGTCAATGTTTGTATAAATCTTTCAGGGCCTGAACTTGCAGTGAAGAAGTATTGGGAGTTACATTCACATTATTAAAGTACTCTCAACAAAATGAATGATCTATTATGAATGCTGAGAAATGATCACATAATCATGTGAGGTTACATTATAAAAGCAACTTATGACATAAAATAGGGATTGCTAGGCCTATAAATTCTACCTGTTAATACTTGTTCTCCAAGGCACCAATTTGATCGCTGAAATCTAGACCAGTTTCATCAGCCATTCTTTGTATCTTTGAGAAAATGATTGACTGCATGCCAAATATTTGACTTGGGGATTCTGTACCATATGAATACTTCATATCTACTTAAGTTATCCCTCCAAAATGCATCCTATGGTTATTTTATGAGCCTTGCCTTGGAGATGCCCTCTTGTACTATGTTGGTCTTTTAGGAATGTTTTAGAGCTCCAAAGCCTTTCATGAATGCTCAATACCATATTCTCAGAAAATTTATTGAAAAGAAACACTTGAGCAAAACCATGTAAATTCAAAAATATGCAGAGCATTTATGCTCTAGGAAATAACAATATAATGAAAGCAACAAACCTCCGTGATCTTCTTCTCAAGATCAACAAGTGGGTTCTCAAACAGAAGGGTAACTGGCTTTGGTTTCTCAGTCAGAGGCTTGAAATGAGACAAGTAAGCAAGACACAACCTTCTAAATCAAAGCATCACCTGCCAATTGTTCACATGCTGCACTCTGCATTTACAACCCCAATGGAACACTCAAGAAAAAGGCAAGTTTTTTTTGAAATGCATAGTTCAGTTCGATAAACAAGAGGAAACATATAGAACTTAACAATACAGGAAAAATAGAAACTCGGAAAACTTTGATATCCATTCACCTACTTCCTATTAAAAATACCGAAAACGACTTCATCACTTTGAAAAGGCAATAAACAATCAACATACATCACCCTATATAAATTTTGAAATTCTCTAATGTATTGCTTTTAGGTTATTCTCATTCTCCTACACTAGTCTCTTTTCTAAATAAAGAAACAATAATAATAAAACAATAAGTTAAACATATACATTTAAATTTTTTTTTTAAAATCAAATAACCACCTTTGGTAGGTAGTTTCCACTTTCCACCACTGCTCGATATAATTTCTTCCACTAACTTCACTTCAAAGTTGAGAAGATGTACATCTAAACTATATATTCCCATCCCACGAGTCACTCATTCTTCCCTCTCCTTCATTTGTGCAATTTTTTCTTGGTATTTCTTCTCTGTTGTCTCTTGGTCTTTTAACTCTTTTACTTCATTCTCTTTGTTTTTATTTGTTGATATATATGTTGATTGATAGAGCAGCCAAGCAAGCAGGAATCAAACAAAGAAAACGATACCAAAAGCAAGGAAGAAATCTGCTGAAAACAAGGCAAGTGTGTCAAATTGTCTCATCAATATTTTTCTTGGTCCTATATATCTCTAATTCTTTTTGTAAAATTAAAAGAAAAACACAATATTTGGTTATATTTGGGTCTTCATAGTTTATAATTAAAATTAAGATTGTGGATTCACAATGTCATACTTTTATTAAAATATTATAAATGAACACGTTTCTGAAAAAGGCTAAGAGGCTAATTTATCTAAATTTAAGTCCGAACTTATTTATAATCTCTTTTATTTCTAACAAAAAATTAACATATATATGTATTGATACACCATTTTTGAGTAAATTGGATTACTTAGCATTATTGGAGAATAAATAGAGCATTACTAATTTACTAGTCCCATGAAATTTTATTCACCAAATAATATAACAATGTATCATTTATAAAAAATTTGGCTATTCAAAGTTCATTTGTTTCTAACAATAATTTTTGGCCAAAAAAAAAAATTATGATCCAATAATTAATCATAAAAACAATGTATCATTTATAAAAAATTTGGCTATTCAAATTTCATTTGTTTCTAACAATAATTTTTGGCCAAAAAAGAAAAATAATGATCCAATAATTAATCATAAAAAGCTATAATGATTCAATATTTGATAATCAATTTGGTGTCTAATTTGAAGAGCCTCATGTTATTGCAAGTCAACTTTGCTTTTGAAAAGTATACATTTGTGGGTAGAAAAGGTATTCAAAACTAAATTTTTTGTGTCATTAATTTTGATTAATTAGTCCAACCAACCCATTTGGCTTCTCTCATTCCAAATCTTAATCCAACCAATAAAGAAAAATCTTAATGATATTTCAATTAAATATTAATATAAACAATTCAATCCTGTCAACTTTAACAGTATGGCGGGACATAAAATCAACTGAAAAAGAAAAAAGAAAACAGAAACGAACAAAATTTCTAGCTATGCCAGCGCAAGGTCATTGTCAGATCAAGACGTTGCTTAGTGTTTACACCTATCCACAACTAGAAAAAAGAAAAAAAAATGGGATTAAGTAAGTATTCGCGTTAATATAAACGTTTTTGTAATAGATTGTAGATGCCCATCATCACCTTCGGACGGTGCGAATAAAATGCATAATTAAAACTAGAGTGCAAGCCCAACTACCCAAGCAATTCCAAAACATACACGGACCGAATCTTGCACAAGCTTGCTTTACCTTTACTCCAGGCTTTCGTGGTGAGACCATCTTTCTATTGAGCTAGAGTACAATTGATTTCATGTTTTATTCCATGCAAGTATTAACTGAATTATTTGAGTTCTGCATGTATGAGCTTTACTTGTCTGAATTCACTTTTCCTGTTTATGAATCACTTTCTTTGTTATTAAGTTCAAGCACACTGAACCCAGTTCAGGTTTGAGTTGGAAGGACCCAGTTGCACAATTGGCTCACTTGGAAGATAACTAGTGTGTTTTGTTTAACATGTCTTATCTTCTTTTAGTGATAATTGATAAATTGATGCTGAGGAAACATCTCGGTTTTGTTTTTGGTGATTCTGGTGAAAGATTTTAAAATGTTTTATATGAGTGAATTTTGGAGTACGACTGGCTTTGGTAGTGTTTGTCTTAGAAATGGTACTAACAGCCCATTATTTCTGTTCTTGTAGCCTTGCATGAATATAAGTGATTTGCAGATTAGTATGTGAACATATTCAATGTGATGATCTTTTTTTGTCCTCTTCTTTTCTTGATTTTTGGGAACTTGGGATGCCACTTTAGGAATTTGTCTGGTTATACCGGTGGAACTTAATCCATGTTATGCTGATTCTTTGGTAATACATGTTAGTAAGAAAATCAAAAGGATATGCAACCTAACCCAATAGCATCAATCATATTCCACTAATGCAAATACCATTTCATACCATTAAATACCCGCACATTACAGGTGACAATGGAAATCCAGGAAGGAGATGTGATTCATAATTGTGCGATCAACCTGGTTAGTTGATTTAATTTAATTTTTGTAATTTTCTTTGCCTTACATATCCTTTGGTTTATTATAGTAAAGATTGGGAGAGCTGAGTATGTTGATGTTGAACTACAGAGGAAGAATTCTCAAAAACAAAGAGACAAGGTTTACATTGGCTGTGGAGCTGGGTTTGGAGGTGACAGGCCTTTTGCAGCTCTTAAATTGCTACAGAGAGTCAAAGAGCTGAACTATATCGTGCTTGAATGCCTAGCAGAGCGCACCCTTGCTGAACGGTATCAAGTTATGGTGTCAGGGGGCGATGGTTATGACTCTAGGAGTATGTGTTTATTATTTATAGATGGTTATCATTTTTTCATTTATTCATTGATGTAAGGTTAGTTCTTTTGGTACTTCTTTAATGTTGCAGTAATCTTCTTGAATAAGAATTTGACACACATTTGATAAGTAGTTTCTAAATAAAGTAAAAATTTTGCTAGCATTGTACATTTCCTTCTGTTGGTCATTCTCTGTTACTTTTCAATGACTGTGCAGTTTCTGATTGGATGAGTATGCTCCTACCTTTGGCTGTTGAGAGAGGAACTTGCATAATCACCAACATGGGTGCAAGTAAGAAACTAAATAAATGGAGTCAGCAAAACTCTACTTAGTGAGGCTTTGTATTTGTCTGAATATTTTATTTTACTTTTCTGGAAAGTGGATCCTCTTGGGGCACAGGAAAAGGTTATAGAAATAGCCAGCAGCTTGGGGCTTAGTGTTTCTGTTGCTGTGGCTCATGAGATTTCTGTTACAAACACAGATATGCAGTTGCCTGTAAGAGGTATTGAATAGTTTATATAACTTTAGGGGATTTCCTGCACCCAAAATATAACATAGTCCTTATTTCTATGGAGGCTTATTACAACACAGATATTTCGATTGTTAATGTAGGTTCAGGGTCCTCTCATGAGAAGTCATATATCATGGAAGGTGTAAGAATCTGGTACTCTTTGCATTTAACTTTCATTGGTAAATGATGTTTAATATGCAATGGTTGTTTGTGATATTCCTTTTTGGTTTTTTGTTTTCTGTTGCCATCACATGTTAGTGACACAAAGGGCACGTTTTCTCTCCATGAGTATTTTGTCATTTTACTCCTGAAATCATGTAAAGTATGCAAACTAGTGTCATTATTATAAATCTCTTGCAGAATGAAATGAAGAGTGAGTTTGAACTATAGAGATTAATTACTGTTCTCTTTTCCTTCTATATTGTACTTGTAAAAAGTGGACCTCATAATTTTGGTCTAACTTGTGTAGGGTATTAGCACGTATCTGGGAGCGGCTCCAATTGTTGAATGTCTGGAGAAGTATCAACCAAATGTAATAATTACTTCACGGGTCGCAGATGCTGCCTTATTTTTAGCACCGATGGTATGGAATCTGATTATTTTGTTAGGGAAAATCTCATAGCCTTGTGTGAGAGTCTGGCAACTTGAACCCAAGCATCGAGCAAGGGAGACGAGTTCACTTACCATCACACAACACATAGTGGTGTTTATTATTATGGAAAATTTAATAACATATTTACTTGGTTTGGTTGATTCTGTGTACCAAATTGCTTTTCTCAAGATTGTTTTGTTGCTTGGTCATCAGTTCAACTAAACTAGCCTTTGAAACTTATTGAGTTAGTTACTTGAATCTTTTCAACTATAATAACCCATTTAAGTCATACAACCTATCAATTCTTTGTGATCATATATTTTAGTCATCAAGATTGAATTCAATTCGATCATGAAACAAAGATTTCGAAATATGAACCAATTATTATAAAAGTTGAAATATTGTTGAAATTTGTTTAGGGAAAAAAAGGTATCTTACATCAATGATGACTGAAGTGATTGAGCAACATCATTTTTTTTTCTATTGTAAAATCATGCAAGTCAATAGGTGCTATGCTCACTATTTTAAAGTAAAATACTGTTGACCTAATTGCTTGGAGTAATAAGCAATTATATCTTATTTGAAATTATATTTTAATACTGACACAACTATAAAAAATTTAGTTTTCTTGCTTTGTTAACGTGTCTGTAGTTATTTCATTTGAGAAGGGATGCTGAATGATTATACTTGGGTATGATTAGATCTATGAACTTGGTTGGAACTGGGACAACTTGGAGCAGCTAGCACAGGGGTCTCTGGCTGGCCATCTTCTAGAGTGTGGTTGTCAACTCACAGGGGGCTATTTCATGCACCCAGGTGAATTTTTATTTTAGTCAAACTTCATCACAGCAGAGCAAGGGGTTATTAGGATAGAATTGCAATTTATTTTTATTATTATATGACTTTAAGTCTTCTCTTCTGTAGGAGACAAGTCCCGAGATATGTCATTCTCTCAGCTCCTAGATTTATCACTTCCTTATGCTGAAATTAGCTCTGATGGAAAAGTATATGTAGCAAAGGCAGAGGGTAGTGGTGGGGTTTTAAATTTCAGCACTTGTGCTGAACAACTCCTTTATGAGGTTGGGGATCCGGGTGCGTATGTCACTCCTGATGTGGTAAGTTACATACGTGTATCCAAGCATTTGTTATGGAACATAGGGGAAAATAATGATAAGAAAAAAGTAAATGTTTTCAAGTGCAGATAATTGATTTTCGGGATGTTTCATTTTACCCGCTATCAAGTTGTAAAGTTCTCTGTGCTGGAGCAAAGCCATCTGCAGTATCAGTGCCTGATAAACTCCTGCGGTTGGTTCCAAAGGTAGCATTCTTATGGTTTATGGATAAAAGATGAAGGATTCAATTTCAATAGTGATGTGATTTTTTCTTGCTAGTTCACGTTGGTAGATATGGTGCTTGTGTACTGTCATTTTTTGAATAACTTAATCTCAAGTGATGTGAAAATCTGGGAGACAACTCCTGAACTGGATGCCAATTCTACAGAAGCTTTGCTCGAGTCCCATCTAAAATATAATGGGCTACCACCAATACTGTCTGATCTGGTCTCCATTAAGTCCTTTAATATTGTTTTCTTTCTTAAGAAAAAGACTTCAAATGATATAAATTTCTCCATTGGTTTTATAGTGACTATTAATACTCTTGACTATAGGTTTGTCAAGGTTGCCTAGGATAAATGACTTTACAGCTTAATAAGAATGATGTGGTCTTGACACACTTTCTATTTGCTAGAAGGAGAGGAAAAGTAAAGATCCCCTGTCCCACCAAACCAAATCCATCCAACTTCAGGCGGATTGGGCAGGCCCCTGGGGGTGGGAAGAAAACAGGATCTCTGAAAATTACCTTGTTATTCTTAATCCAATTACTTTAAGAAAGGATATATATATATATATATATAGGAAAAATTGCATATTTATTCATTCCTTCCTCTAATCCTTCCTTTCCACCAAACAAGACAAGGGAACATTCTATCAACACCTCCCTTTTTCATGTCATTTGCCCTATCCATCCTTTTTCCATTCTCTTTCAAACATAGTGTTCACGAATTGTGTACTTCAAAATATTTTGCTTTTTTCAGGCTGCCCTTTGTGATCTAGGCCTTGGAACCTCTCTGTTATTGTCCTTAACTGCATGGCTCAGGCAAAATACTTTGCTACTCACAACCATATCTGTAGTGGGTTTGTGTTCCCTCATACAATGCTATAAGAAGCAACAATACATTTTTTATGTCACAGTGCTTATCTGTCACTAAATTTAGCATGTCTTGCCATGTGAAATTGCCACTCCCTTCTTATTTGTTTAATATCTTCCAATGTGCTGTTAAATTTCTCTGTATTTGAGCACTTTAATACTTTTCTTGGCTGGTTTCTTGTTTGGCTAACGCTCTATTTGTCTAGTTTTCAGGACTATGGTTGGAAAGGGTGGGGAGAAATATCCTATGGAGGGTATGAATGTGTAAAACGTGCCAAGGCTGCTGAGTTTCTGGTAAATAAACTTATAGCCTTTGTACTGTGTCATTGTGATTCCTTTCAAATGTGTTACTGTTTGAATAAGTGAAAATTTAGATGGTTTTTTACTGTTTTGGATGACAGCCTTCATAGTGATTCTTCTTACATGGAGACTTCCAACCAGCTTAGCTATTTCCTTTTTCTGTATTATATTAGGTTAGATCATGGATGGAAGAATTAATTCCAGATGTTAGCAGCCATGTAGTTTCTTATATAATTGGGCTTGATAGCCTGAAGGCAACCAGTCTTAGTGACAATGCTTCATCTCGGATGGTTAGCGATATTAGGCTACGCATGGATGGGTTATTCAAGCTGAAGGAACATGCAGTCCAATTTGTTAGAGAGTTTACTGCTTTATACACAAATGGACCAGCTGGTGGTGGCGGTATCAGGTAAATTTCTTATCAGCTTTCACAACTTTTTTCCCCTCCCAAATCAGCATGTTGTAGCTTAAGAATTTCACTGAGACCTTGCTTACCTTCATATTGCTATGAGTGAGACCTTGCTGAAAATTGAACTGCTGGTCAACATTTTATGGATTAACAGATTGGAGGTCATATGATCACTTTCCAAAAGATTAAAATAATAGAAATTGATGTAAGTGTAGGACTAACAGAGGATTTTCTAGTTTGAATATATGTCTACGCACACAAAGATATACTAGCTTGACATAGAGGTAATGATTAGATTGTAAGTACATGATGGAGCAGGGCTTAAAGCTTGCTGCGTTGGCCTTCATTGCTACTGTTTTGTTAAAGTTACAATAAATAGCCTAGAGCCTTGGCTTAGCTAGAATTATGGACTGCTAACATATCTGATTGTTGGCATTTGTGGAGTTTCATGGGGTATATGGGTTGTGATGTGCATTAAGTTTGGTTCTAATTCTTACTAAAGCTAAGTTATAGGCTTTTTACAGAAGTTTAAACTTAAAACTTGTCACTACACGGCAAGCATGTCTTAGAGTTGGTAAAAAATCTTTGTTCCAAGCAATTATTTGCTATGTAGTATTACTTCTCTGTGGCCTGACAGCCATTTCAATTATCTGTTACATGATTATACTGTGTATACTGAATGCAGCACCGGACACAAGAAAGAGATCATCCTTGAAAAATATTTGGTACTCTCTTGCTCTCTCCATCCCTCCCTACGTATGAATCCTTTTGATTTTTCCTCTAATCACCTATCTGTTGAACTTGAAACATTGATCACAAGTATCATATTGCCATCATTGGTTTTTTAACCCTTGACCTTTTTTCTTATTGAAGTTTTCTTCTTATTGCACCCCATAATGCTAACTTCCAAATCCAGTCCAACCAAACTTCTAGTATTTTGACTGATAAAATCAGGATTTCAATCCAACTGGCGATAGATTTTTGTTACACTCACAACATATGTGGCAGAAGTGAAAAAAGTTTGAGGAAAAAGTTATTTGCTTGGTCTTTCAGGTCAAGCGTGACCATGTATTCTGGCGGACTGCAGTAAAGCACACCATGGTGATACAATCAAATATATCAGGAATTGGACTTGAAGATGTGACAAATATGTGTCTCCCTCGTGAATCTGCATCCCCTCCAGTGAATGAAGCCAATTCTTCTGCAGATCTTCCATTTTATGAAAGTAAAACCTCTCCTGCTCCATCTGGAAAGAAAATACCACTCTATGATGTAGTGCATACCCGGGCTGGAGACAAAGGAAATGACTTGAATTTTTCCATCATCCCTCATTTTCCTCCAGATATAGAGAGGTTGAAGTTGATCATAACACCCAAGTGGGTAAAGAAATCAGTCTCAACTCTTCTAAATTCCTCCTCGTTCCCAGACACGGATGCCATCAATGAAAGAGACAGATGGATCAATGAAAATGTGAAGGTGGAAATTTATGAAGTTAAGGGAATCCGGTCTTTAAATGTCGTGGTTCGGGACATTCTTGATGGTGGTGTAAACTGCTCTAGAAGAATTGACCGGCATGGAAAAACCATCGCAGATCTCATACTGTGCCAGCAAGTTGTATTGCCGCCATGGTTGGGTCGTTCAAATACTCTTATAGCATGATTTGCTCTAATGGGTGAGTTATGCAGCAATTATCTTTCACTTGTATACCAATCTGCCTCTACTTGGCCATACATAATTGTACCCTAAATTTATTTATTTTTATTTTTTTTAATAATTTATATTACAGAGTTGGGATGTGAAATATTTTTATTCTCTGAGTTCCTGGATTGATGATTTGTAGGTTATATTTTGGTCAGTTTGATTTTTCAGGAACCTGAACTGAATTAATTTAGTGATCCCACATGTAGCAGCACTCAAACAAAGAAAGGCGTCATATATATGGCACTCCAATCTGTACTATTAAAGTGTATTGAGGAGAGTAATCTGAGTATTTGGAGTTTTAGTTGGTTCATAAAGGTGTGGAATTATAACATTTGTTTTGTTGTGTGCATACAAAAATGCAAATGGGTTTTTCGTATTAATGTTAGTGGCTATCATAGAATAATCCCAATTTTTAATAGGAAGTAAGATTTTATTGAAAAAGGTAAGGATTCAGTAGTTTTTAGATAAAATAATCCACATTTTGGAAGCTAAAATGATGGCTGATCTGGGCCATTGGATTGGACACTATCTTTTGCCATAACTAATATTCAGATGGGATGGTGATTCACACATCTATTTTTAACAAACATAACTACCAACAACCAAATAGCAAAAACAGTTGGCTGGCTATCAATTTGTCATCTCAAAATTTCTCTACCTAGAAAAGGTCAGAGCACCAAACCTTCTTTCACTCCAATCAATCTGATAACATCCACAATTTGGGCAAAAAAAATCCCATAATAACTTCATTGTAATGGTCTCCATTCACTTGTCTCCCATTTACTAGCATGACAAAATCCATTATAATCTGATATAAATTTAGTTTTTGGACAAATCAGAGACTTTGTTCAATCCCATTTGGATTTATCTGAGGTACCGGTAGCAAGCACGGTGCTTCCCTTTGTCAAACTTATCTCTGCTCCCTCAGGCACCTGAGTAGAAGACAAAGAATACAACTTTCTAGAACTTTTTGGATCCTCTTTGAATAAAGAAAAACAATGGCATTTACCGGAACTCTGGATAAATGCAAGGCTTGTGACAAGACTGTTTATGTGGTTGATTTGTTGTCCCTTGAAGGAGTACCTTATCATAAATCCTGCTTCAAATGCAGCCACTGCAAAGGATTTCTCTCGGTATCTATATTTCTTCCATCACCTTTTGCCTTTGTATGTTGCTAGACTATTAATCTGAACCATCAATTACATTGAGAATTTAACAACTAACATGTCATATATCTAGCAATACTAATTGTTTTGTCCATACATATATTTTCAATTTCTGGGTTGTTTTAAAGTGGAGTATATATAACAAATCATAAATCTGGGTGGAATATTATCCATCCAAATATGCAAATGATGAAGAAATGTTATATTTTTGACAGATGAGCACCTATTCCTCCATGGATGGAGTCCTCTACTGCAAGCCTCATTTTGAGCAGCTTTTCAAGGAATCTGGGAATTTCAGCAAGAATTTTCAAAGTACGAACATTTTTTTTCCTATCTTCTTTATTGTTGTTTAATTAACATACAGCATTATTATAGAGGCTACCTTTTCTTTTTTCTTTCTCCTTTAGCTAACAGTATGTTGTTTCCTGATGAATTTTGTTGCAGAGTCTGCTGAGAAGCATAATGAACAACTGGTATGTGTATTCACTGTCACATGCAAATATTTCCTCCATATGCTAAGAATTGTTTGCATGCCTTATAGAGAGCCAGATCATTTTAATTTATGGAAACCATTAATTCCAGCGAATGGAATTGTACCTTCAAACAGTCACCAACTGTTTGATCAAAATCCAAAAGTTGGAATTTAAACTTGGTTTAAATCCCAATAAAGTATTTTACTTTTTGAAATCAATGGCAATCATTGGATTTTGATTGAATGGTTTGGTAACTATAGATATTCATGGTCAATGGTGATAAAGTGATCAAAATTCTATATACATATGTATATATATTTTGAGCTTCTAAAATTGCAGTAGTGTAATATGTGAACTGTGATAATGTTCTACAGAATAGGGCCCCCAGCAAGCTCTCTTCCTTGTTCTCTGGGACCCAAGACAAATGTGCAACTTGCTCAAAGACAGTCTATCCACTGGAGAAGGTTGGTAATATACAGAAATTAATTTTGTTTTCTGCTTCCACCATCATATATACATTCATACTCTCATGCTTATCCTTTTAGTAGCATTAAAGTATGGCAAAATATAAGCTACACACTTGCTACATACTGCTCTTCTTGTATGGTAAACATTTTTCAGTACAATTAATTATTTGAACAAGGGGTTCTGGATCTATGATCATGTCATAGATTGTGAATTAGAAACATTTATAAAGTGGAATCATGTGTGAATCCGCAATTCAGATAACATGACAGACTGTCCGGCAAGAGAAAAAGATTGAGAAATTGGGTCATTATTTTTGTTTTCTCTGATCACTCACTGGCATGTTTCTACTAATCTAAACAGGTGACACTGGAGGGAGAAAGTTACCACAAGTCATGCTTCAGGTGTGCTCATGGGGGGTGTTCCCTTACACATTCATCCTACGCTGCTCTTGATGGAGTCCTCTACTGCAAGCACCATTTCTCTCAGCTCTTCCTGGAGAAAGGGAACTACAGCCATGTCCTCCAGGCTGCTGCACATAGGAAAACTGCATCAACTTCTGAAGCACCACCTGATGATCAGGCAGAAGCCCTTGCAGCCCCAGCCCCAGAAGCAAAAGCAGAAGCAGAATCTGAGGAGCAGCCACCAGAGAAATCAGAATCTTAATTCAAATGCACTACTTGCCCACTTTCCCACATCTTACTTGGTCCTTGGTTTTCAGAGTTACTTCAAATTTTTTCATTAGGTGCAAACCCACCCTCCCCATCTTGTTCAAATATATGTATAACTTGCTCACAAATTACTTTGAGATTGTAAGCTGATTTTGAGGTTGCTTGTGTCCAAACAAACTCATGAATATTTAGTATGTCCAATTTTTTTCTTGTGAAACTAATGTTCCAAATCTAAGTTTTGTACCAACTAAAATAAGTTGTGACTATTTGATTCAGTTCATAATTCCCATTAATTGGGGAATTTTCAGACACGTGTCCCTATTCTGAGTTTCTCTATTTAGTTCCTTAAGTGGGCCTGCATGGCCCATATTGTTGTCACCAAGGAGTGTAATTTCGATTCGCCGAAATTATCGTTTTTGGAGGGTTCCGAAACGAAATCATCATTTCAGCCATTTTTCGGTAAAATTTCAGAAATTTCGGCGAAATTTCGGGGAAATTTTAAGAAAGAATTTGTGGTGATCTGGTAAAATTTCGGGATAGACTACCGAAATATCGGCGAAATTTCGGAAAATTTCGGAAAATTTCGGATTAAGTGGGCCTGCATGGCCCATATTGTTGTCACCTTAATTTTATTGCTCAAATCAAATGTTCAAACTGGAAATAACTGTATATGGATGCCTGCTGGATTGTACTCCTGTTAGTGTTGTGTTGGGCCAATCCAACTATTCTGCTAAGTTGTTGTTTCTTGTATTGGGTTGGGAAACTTTTAAAAGGGAAAAAAAAGAAAAAAGAGAGAGAGAAAATCCTAGTCCTTAGAAATATAGTTTTAATAAGTACAAATTTTTCTGTATGTACAAACTACTGTCTAACACATATTCCACTTTTATACAAAATAGATGTAGAAACTATTTTCTCTACTCCATTCCAAGTCTCCAACTGTCTTAATTTAACTTTTTGTTCAATCGTTCAATTCTACCTAATCAAAAATTAGTATAATAGTTTGTCATGCCAAAGTGTATAATTGCTTTGGCTTTCTATTATAATTTAAGAATCCATGAGTGTGGGGCAAATAATTAATTGTTGATTCATAGTTGTTATACATGTCAAGATCTAGCTAGTTAGCTAGGCATAACTTACCTTTCTAATTTTATATTAAATTGACACATGACCACATTCAAATATAACAAGGACATTTTTAATTCCATCCATAAACTCACAAAAAGGGTTCTTACTCTCTGTAGGTCTTGGAAAGTTACAAAGTGTCTACCCAAATGGGTTTTTAACTTTATATAGGACAATATATAACGTGCATATCTAACAAGTATAGTTGCATATACAAGTGACTAGATGGAACACCAAAGTTTGATTATAATATGGAGAACTACCCAATATAACAAAAAAACATACCTGTTGGGATCAAAGTACCTTTTTAAAACCTAGCTTTAAGTTATTTGAATGCTTCCACAGGAGATCTTGCTGCTTTTTCTTCCCTTGATTTGTTGTTCTCCACTTGTGACTATTTTTGTAGCATATTGTGATTGTGTACTTGGGCTGCAACCCCTTGCTGCTTTTTGAATAAGCATTTTTTACTTATTAAAAGAGAGAAGCAACCTTTTGGTCTATGCAAATTGCAGAAACAGCTTTTCATTTTCTTTGGGTTGTATTATGCTTAGGGGGTAACTATTAATTAGTTGCTAGACAGAATCTGCAGCCACTATTTGGGCAACTTAGTGGGGGATCAGGATTTATTTTCATTTGGCAGTATGTGCTTCGGTTTGATCTCAATTCTCAACCCATATTAAAGTTATATTGATTTTGAAAGCAATGCAAATAAAGATCACTTTTGGATGCAGTTAAACAGGTGGTTTCATGCTCAAGTAATGGTCATTTTATTTCAAGTCTAGATGACTTTGGTTCCCACTTTGAGACATACGGGTCAAAATAGTTTTTTGAATGGGGCTTCTAGTAATAAAATAAGATATAAAATTGAACAAAATATATATAGTGTATATACAGGAGGGATCCATTGTGGGATTCCCACAAATTAGAAGTTTGTGGGATCCCCCCTGTGGGGCCCACACGAGGTATTTTGTATCGATCCGAACCGTTCATTTTTTACATATATATACATACTATCAGGGAGGCTATGGTGTGGGATTTCTACAAATTTTTAGTTTGTGGGATCCCCCTTGTGGGGCCCATACGAGTTGTTTTGTGTCGATCCGAATCGTTCATTTTTTACATCTCCATTGATAGATCATCCTTACAAAAAATTAGCCAAATCGGAAACCATTTGCCTATTTAACTTTGACCAAACAAATGGACGGTTTCATAAAAAATATTTGGTTCGTCCATTTGTTTGATCAAAGTTAGATAAACAAATGATTTCCAATTTGGCTAATTTTTTGCAAGGATGATCTATCAATGAAGATGTAAAAAATGAACGATTCAGATTAACACAAAACAACTCGTGTGGGAATCCCACACCAAAAATGAACGGTTCAGATCGACACAAAACAACTCGTGTGGGAATCCCACACCATAGCCTCCTTGTACATACTATAGTATCATAAGTGCAAATCTATATAGTAATTCAAGCATTCGAGTTCGAGTCTCTTGTTCGGCCTTTAGAGTCGGGCAGCAAAGGAGGTAAAATCTTTTGTGGCCCGGTTTGGATTGACTACCTTTAACCGGCCTAATAAATTCATCTGATGCACGAAAGTTGACCCAAGACACGGCTCAAATAGAGTATACAGCATATAACTTTTTTGCAGGCAATAGAATGTGAGTTGAGACATCTACCCTTATTAGTAGAATAGTAGCACATGGTGGATTTACCCGAATATATGTAACCTCATTATATTTTTAAAAGGTGTGTACTCAATTAAGATTTTAATAGATTTTAAAGTAATTTAAAAATTTATAGAAATCTACGTGTATTCAATTCAGAATTGTAAAGATTCCATAGAAATCTATGTGTATTTAACTCAGAATTTTAAGAATTCCATTAAAATCTAGGTGTATTCAATCTCTTACGGATTTTAAAAGATTTCATTTAAGTGGTAGATTTTGATAGATTTTGATAGATTTTAAACATAAAACAAAGGCAACAGGAATTCTAACCTATTCTCCTTGGATTTTAATGAATTCCATGAAATTCTATAAAATTTTATAAAATTCGTGAAATCTGTAAGAATTTATAATTGCTCTTAAATCTATTAAAATCTAGATTGAGTATATTTCCCTGAAACTTTATTACTGAAACTTTATTACTACATTAAATAGTTACTGCTACGATCCAAAATTTGATACTGAGTAAAAAAAAAGGCAAATTCAGAGTAATTAAGAGGTGCACTTACTTAAATGTGAAGTAAGAGTGTTAAATGTTACCAGTCTTTAGGCACTTAATTATTGAATGTTAGAATTGTACAAGTAGCAGCCGACAACATAAAGAAGACAGAGACCAGTCTCTCAAGCCTCGAAGTCTGATGTCTCTCTTGCCTCTGCTATTCATATTTATTGCTTGACCCCAGTGACTGATGAGATGACCATAGCCATAGGCCAAGAGCAACCCATTAACCAGACAAATATCATTTTCATACGAAACATGAAATAAGAAACAACCAAACAATTATTATTTGTTTTCTTCAACTCAAGTGCCTCTACTCTATGTTTACCTACGATTCTTGCCCTATATTTTTGATCAAAAAATATTTATCTCAATCTACTCACTTGTGTACTGAAAAATGAATTTAATAATCAATAAATTGAACCATCGATATGTAAGAGTTACAAAGATGTTTATATATTATATGGTATTTGTATGGTGAAATTTTCCCTAAAATATATGCATAATCCTAATCTTATTACTTTTAAGATCAATTTGTGATAAAAAAAAATGATTAAAAGATGGGTGAGCAAAGAATGACAATCGAATCACTCTTTTGTTTGAGTTTTGTTTTTCCTCTCCTGAAAAAGCATCTATTACACTTTTATAACAATTATAATCCTTTTAATATTTAATAATATCAATTTTATCCAGAACAAACTTTTTACATTTATGCACAAATCAAATATGGGAATGAAAATAAATATATAATTCATAGTTTGTTTTCTCAGTACTACTAAAAAAAAGAATGAAAATCTTACATTTCATTTTGTTTGAAAAATGCATAGAATTGAATTTTGTGAGCCAAACGAACCTTAAGATTTAAAGATATTGAAAGCTCATTATTCTTTTACTTTCATTGAAAAAAACCAAATGTTTAGCTTTTCAAACAAACATTCATCAAGAAAAAGAAAGCATAAAAGAACATTAAAGANTAGAGAAAAAAAAAACAGTAGGTGCTGGAAACTAAGCTAATCTCCGGACTTGAGATTGGAGAAACATCTAAGATAAAACTAAAAGTTTGTTTATCGATCTGTTTTTCTACCTCCCATTAAATCTAATTTTTCATATATATATATATATATTTCTATATTAATTCATTATAATATTAGCTTTGGTTGCAGTCTTTTTGGCCTTTTGTGAGCATAAAGTTAATGTTGTCCGGCCATATTTGTTTTTCATGATCATCAATATATTTTACTTCCACAATATGTTTCATCTTTAACCTTTTTTATTCATGATATATCCTTCCCAACTTTTGATGCAATGGTATAAATGTTTGCAACTCAGCCAACCACAACAGCGCAATACAATAATTTACTGAAAGTTAGAGATATGCTGTTATCCTGACACAAATGAACATATTACTTGCACAATTGAATTTTCACTGTGTACATGCATGCATGCTATATGAACATCGATCAGAACATTGATTGAAAAGCTTAATTAAAAGGTACAAAATAAAAATAAAAGGGGAACAAAAAGAAAATAAGAAAGGGATGGGATGGCACAACATGGTCATGGACCATCAACCCAGCAAAAAAAAAAAGGTCATGGAGTCATGGACCATATATATATATAGGCCACATCAGTCCCAAACCAAGGAGTAGAGTAACATGGGTTGCAGTGTCGTCTTTGACTTTCAATTGACCACATTTAATTAGATTTGGACTGAAGGACACTGTGAACTACTTTTTACCAATTTTGACTTCTCTTTGACTCTTCTCCTCAACTTCCTCGAATCAAAATCAAACAATAAACAGAGAAATGATCTACTTTCAGTTTCAGCGGAAGATGAATAAAATGTATAAATAATAATGAATTTTAATCATTATTCTTACCGAAAAAAAAAATCATTAATTTCACCAAACAAATTAATAAATCATTATTTTATTATTATTCATTATAGCTCATTTTGATCTTTCAAATCAAATCATGCAATGAGTCAACGGAAAAACTGAGCGAAACCAACAGTTGATTACATCATTGTTTCTTCTCCTTCATTAAGAGTAAGTCACTGTGCATGAAATGATCGAAGAATAGAAGAACCTTTCTCCTTCTTATAAGTTATAAGAGAGCTATTTTACTCACCACCAAAAGTCAGTGGTGGGCATCACTATTTACTTAGTCAAGTGACACGTATCATTTGAAGAACACATATCACTTAACTAAAAGTGGTGAACATTTTCCAAGTTATAATCAATTTTTCAGTCTCACTGTCTTTCTCACAGAGTCTCAGTGACCAAGACCAACCATGGTCAAATTGGTCATGGTGTAATTGACTCAGCAAGATTAGTGGGTCTACAATTCTAATAAAGAAAAACAGAGAAAATATATATATATATATATATATACATTATACATATAAATATATGTATACATGCATAGTCATTTCATAGCCCTGTCCGTACTCTGCATACTGCATGTCATTGTCTTCTTCATTAATGCCTCTCCCACTCTCTCTCTCTTCTCTCTCTCTCTAAAATAAATTCTACTCTGTTTCTCTGTGTGTGAGATTCCCACCATTAATGCTTTCACTATCATCTTTCCTGCATTTGGCTTCTATCTATTACCAGTTGTGTGTAAATGAAAACCTCAAAAAAAGAAATCCCACCATTAACTCTCTTTCATTGTTGGGCCAAGTTTTACTTTCAATGATGATTCAATTCAATTCAATTCTCTCTCTCTCTATCTCTCTGTGCAAACATTTATTGCAAAAGACAGCTTGAAACTAGCTGAACTTGTCCTTCCTTTCCTTTCAGACAACCCACATCCATAATTGCATCACTTTCCTTTTCCTTTTCCTCCAGATAGAGATCAGAGTTTCTTCAGCATTAATTTTCAAATCCTCTCTCTCTCTCCCTCTCTCTCTCTCTCTCGCTATATGCATATTGTTTTTGGCCAAACCCTATATATGCATATTTAATTTCCTTCAATAAAGTTAAGAACTTAAGATAAGAAGGGTGGGGCTTTAAAGGGTCTTCTTGGGATCTTTATTGTTGGTGTTTGGTAGTGGTGGACTAGTGGTGGTGGTGGTTGTGTGTCTCTCTGTCTCTCTGTCTCTCTGTCTTTCTCTCTCTGTTGGGAATTAAAGGGTGAGAATTGTGAGATCATGGGGAGGACTCCATGTTGTGACAAGAGGGGTTTGAAGAAAGGGCCATGGACAACTGAAGAGGATGAGATTCTTGTCAATTATATCAAGAAGAATAATGGCCATGGCAGCTGGCGTTCTCTTCCCAAGCTTGCAGGTTTTGCTAGCTCTCTTTATTTCTTTCTTTTCTTTTCTTCTTTAATATGCTTCATACATGCCTCTTGCTGTGTCAAGATTGCCTTTTGGAAACACATTTCTTGCTTTTCAAAAGCCAAAAGGTGTTCTGATTTGTTGTTTTCTGAAATCAAAGAAAAAGCTAGCTCTTTCTTGGGATATAAAAGACATCTTAAAGTGCAAACCCAAGTACCCAACATGCCAACCTTTCATTCCTATCTTCTGAGTTAAAATATAGTTGAGTTTGAACTCTGAGCGACAACCCCTTTAACTTCTTGGGTTACTTTACATCGTATTCTTCTTTGATAACTCGTAGCATCTGTTAGTTTGCACAATAAAATCTGTTTCTTTATTACCTTCTCCTTGGTATTTGCCCTTTTTGGTGGTTAAATGAGATAAATTACGTTTACTCTTCCCTTCAACCTGTTTGTGCTTGTATAGTGGCTTTGCATTGTCAAACATTTGAGCAAATATAGTTAAAAAAAGCAGGCTTTTATCACAATAGTCCTCGCTGAATTTTGTTTGAAGAAAAACAGATATGCAATCCTCTCAAGGTTATAAATAATGTCGATTCATTATTAACATTTTGTATGGTTTTGCAGAAATGTGCCTATATTACACATCTTCATTATTAACATTTTGTATGGTTTTGTATGGTTATAAACCAAAAGACCATATTTAACTCACTTGATTCATTTCATGTTTCCTTCTTTTCCCCTTCCCTTTAGTTGTTGAAAGTGCATTAAAAGTTAAATTTTCTTGGATATCATGTTCAAAACATCCAAGGAAGTAGGAAAATGCATATTTCCAATATACTATGGTTTTATGTTTTAATAGGTCTTCTTCGCTGTGGGAAGAGTTGCCGACTTAGATGGACAAATTACCTTAGACCAGACATCAAACGTGGTCCTTTCACTCAGGAGGAAGAGAAGCTTATCATACAGCTTCATGGCATGCTCGGAAACAGGTACTATATTGTGATTCTCTGCTTGATTTTGAACTGTGAAACGCTGATGTTTTGGAAATTTAAGATTGATAGAACTTTGGCTAAGTCTGAGTACATGAAACCACATGACATTAACATGAAGTCACCAAACTCTGGTTTACTTTGTATAAACTGTTTCTTGGTGGTAGAATTGTTTTTAGAATAAGCCCCTTCTCTACTATACATGGAGATAATGATAAGTTGATGGCTGCATCTGTTTTTTATAACGTTTTCAAACTGAACAGTTAGGAATTTTATTCCTCATGATGAGCAACTTGTCATTCATCTTCTGTGGTTCTAAACACTTTTAAAAGTTATAGCATGTTCTGAATCT
The DNA here is from genome assembly GCA_003254885.1 of Purshia tridentata. Taxonomy (NCBI): domain Eukaryota; kingdom Viridiplantae; phylum Streptophyta; class Magnoliopsida; order Rosales; family Rosaceae; genus Purshia; species Purshia tridentata. The sequence goes on from QANT01000453.1 coordinate 44,900, forward strand.
CTGATTGGAGTTTATTATATTCAGTTAACCTGTGAAGAAACTTTGTCCTGATTCTAGTTTAACTCTCTTGTATGAAAAACAATTTGCAGGTGGGCTGCTATAGCCTCTCAGTTGCCTGGAAGAACGGATAATGAGATCAAGAATTTATGGAACACGCACCTGAAGAAGCGCCTTATCTGCATGGGGATCGACCCACAAACACATGAATCCTTTGCCTCTCACTGTTTAACTACCAAAGCACCTGCTTCACTGACCACCCGTCACATGGCACAATGGGAGAGTGCTAGGCTTGAAGCTGAGGCTCGGCTTTCAAGGGAGTCATCACTCTTCAGCCAACCTCTGGAGAAATCTGATTCTGACTATTTTCTTCGCTTATGGAACTCTGAAGTTGGAGAATCATTCAGAAAGCTCACTACCGAGGATAATAAAACTGCATGCCACACCCCCATCTCTCAGTCATCTTCATCGACTAAATGTGGATCGGTCTCAGCTGTGACATCAGAAATTGGCCACAACTTAGGCTCATCAACCATGGCAGGTGATCAAAATGAAGAAATAGACTACAAGAGCCACAACTTAGGCTCATCAACCATGGCAAGTGATCAAATTGAAGATTTGGACTACAAGAGCTGCAAGTCCAACACTGAAGATGTAATGCCTGGGTCTGATTCCTCGAGCTCTAATGATTTAGAGGACTCATCGGATACTGCATTACAGCTGCTGCTGGATTTCCCCATTAACAATGACATGAGCTTCTTAGAAGACAATGCCGATGACTATGCAGCAAGCACTCCTGCAATGATGACAGAAAATTCTTTCATTTGCCCCCTCTGAAGCAGGCCTAGGAGTTTCTTTTCTATTTTGAATGCTGCTTGAATTTTTGCTGGTTGTTTTGTTAAGCTGTCAAGTTAGTGAGAGGGCTAAGGTGCAGGGTCCTGTTCTTAATTTTTGGCTTACAGTTAGAGGTAGTGCTCCTAGTCCTACCATTTAGTAGGTAGACTTCCTTAACAAACCGAGTTTGTTCAGGATTCAGTATATATATTAGATACAGATATTTCCTCAATGCTTTGGCTAGTTAATGGCATATAATATTAATTTAGACGTTATTATGTACTAAATTCCACGTCTTTTTGGTGAAGATGCTATGACATTATCTGATAGGATCTGTTTTGGTTGCTTGAAATATCATCCCATGTACTATAACAGTTTAGAGATCTTTCATGGTTGTTCAACAGTCGCAAGAGAAACCATATTGGATGCTCAAGAGCTCACCTTGGACTCAGCTTTAACATTTATGATTCTTCTCCACTACTCATTAAGTTCAGATGGAAGGCCATAACTTTAAGTAGTAGGGGTAAAGCTGTACTGGTTGGGTTAAGGCCATCAGCACTGCAGAGGGTATATTCTAAGTTCTTAATAAACATGAACAGAACAAAAGGCAGCAAATTAAGATGAAGGGTTAACCCATTACAAGAAAGAGCTTCAGTCCTGAAGGACCTCAACAAAATGACCAAATGTAATTTCTTAAAACCACTTTGTGAACACACATTGGGAGAAAAAAAAAAAAAAAGTAGCAAACTTGGATTTCACAAATCAAATACATTTCCTATACAATTATAATGAACACTGCTGATTTTCCAGTTGATCAGGTTTTCACACAAAATAACATAAAGAACAAACAGGGAAGATATACACATGAAAAAACCAGAAGTTACATTGATTGTTTTTAAACCAGGCTCAGAGTAATACTTCAAAAGCAGCCAAGGAACTTCTTTGGAATTTTCCCAGTTGCCCGGTATTTAGCAGCGGTCTCCTCTGCCTTGAGAAGTTCTTCCCCACGCTGGGCTTGAACCATTGCCCTCTTTTCATCTGCTTCTTTGTGAAGTAGAGCAATTCTGTTTTTCATTTTCTCTCCATACACTGCCTTTTTCTTCTCCAATTGTTCCTGTTAACAATTGAATTTGTTAAAATTAACTGACAAGAACTCTTTAACTAATTCAGTTAAATTCATCCCATTCAAAGTCTGCCCCTTGCCCATGTTGTGGAGCATATTTGATCAAACTGAAATTAATTTTAGATGCATTATATTTTGCCCCTTGCCCATGTTGTGGAGCATATTGATTAAACAGACATTAATTTTAAATGCATTATATTTGTATGGTTATGGAATTTTGTCTTCTGGGAATTAATAAAAATGGGGACCAGCCCATTTTCCACAACATTTTAAATTCTAATCAGGAAATCAAAAGGGATGTGGGTTTTGGATGGACCATAAGGTCCAAGAATCCAAGGATGTATCTACAACTAAAGAGAAAAAGGAAAAAAAAAGGGAAATGACCTCAATTCTTTTCAGTTTGGCTTCAATATCTGCTTTCCTGCTGTTTTCCCATGCAGTAACAGAAGAGAGCTTCTTTTCGGCCCTGTTTGATAGTTGCATAAGTCATTGGAAAAGGAAACCACTGTATTAAACAATTTAAACTACAACACCAAACTCATCACAAAATGCACTCTTGTAGAGACTCTAGAGAAAACAGAGGCTTTTTCAAGTAACAATTTGAACTCAAAGTAATTCAACCATATTCTAGATCCACCCACTCTTTTTGTTCCTTGTCCAAAGCATTAGTACCCCACTTGACTAATAAGCATATACATTCACAAACAATCATGGCAACTAAATTAGCATCTGGAAAGCAAAGCATTAACACAAGAAAACCCATTAACATTAATAGAAAGAGAATTAAGCTGAGCTGAGTGAAATTAAGCCTTACTTGTTATGTACTTTATCCTTTTCGTTTTCCTCCCAAGCCTTGACAAAAGACGAGCTCTTTTCTTTTTCAAGGTTTGCAAGAGCAATATCTGAAAATTAACATTAACAACAAAAACCACATGGGTCATTTACTTATCCACAGCTATATACTCTCAAAAATATCATTTCAATCAAATTCTTCTAAATCTTCAAAACAATCACCTCTATCAATTGATCCTCCTGAAGGCTGTTTTACAGGGGTTTCTGGAGTCTCTGTCAAAAAAAAGAAAGAAGACACGTTACAACAAACACACTGACACAGTAACACAGTAAAGTTTTTAACTTTTACCCAATATCGTTGAGTGAGAGAGAGAAAGAGAGAGAGAGACTCACTTTCAACCACGGCAAGAGCTTTGGAATCATCACCAGCACCCTTGACAGCCACCTCACGCGGCGGAGCCACCACAGCTTTCTCCTCCGCGACATAGTTTGGAGCCGAAGCCAGAGGCGGCTGAGGTGGTGGCACAGCTGCTGCTGGTGGTGGAGTCGGTTGGGCTTCCTCCTTCTTCAGCTCCTCCTCCATCGTTGTTCCCATACTATCAAATATCTTTAACGGATAGCTCACAGGCTCACAGCACACAATGTCTATACCCTATACTAGTATGGCTCTGTCTTTATATGTCTTAACCAGCCTTACTGCCCGTTGATTCTTCAGGGAGTTTCATCCCACGGTTGATATGCGCTTTTGATTTTTAGACTTACGCGGGTCGGAGTTATGGCTGATAAGTTCTTTGGTTCATGTCGACAGCCGACAGGTATATAAACTGCTACGGTTGTGCCACGTAGGCGCCTTTGTGGATATGCGATTATGTCGGCATGCGTCGTTGCCTTAAGCGACGACGTCCTGTCGGGTCCGCCCATTTTGAGATTTTTTGGACCATGTGCACCCCTAGGCAAAATAATGCGTGGGTCCTACCCACACGCGTAGATAACGCGTAGAGTACCAATATTCTTCCTTTTCTTTTTCTTTTTCTCTTTTTTCTGTTTTAGTAAATTAGTTCCTTTAAGAAACATTGAACCGAGCAGCATAACATCGATTCTCATGTGCTTTGGATCTCCTTCCTTTAATCACGCAGCATCATTTGATTTTTACCTATAAACATGATATTTAGTGATCTCATTGCTACAAATACAAATACAGTTTAATCTAATACAATTAATTATAATCTAGTCTAGTTGAATCTAATTTAATATAATGTACAAAATGAGAAAACAATTTTTATTATTTTAACAAAACATATAACTAAATATGCATGTGCGATTAATTATAGTTCCGTTTAATAATTAGAAACATCAAACACATAGGATATATGTGATGAAAATTATAATAAGGAAGAAAAGTTACAATAGAATTTTATACGTATAAAGAATTACAAAAATTTAAATTTTAAATGAATTATTAAGAGGATTTCATGTTGTAAAGTTTTGAGTGTTAGTATCCATCAGTAAATGGTTTCAAATTAGATAATCAATATTTTTATAATTAGTTGTAAATTTTTTAATTTTGTCTAAATATATTACTTCACTTTCTCGTTTTAGTAGTAAAGTCAACAAATTTTATGTTAAAATATGTGTTTCTTATACAAGAGGTGATTATTAACACCTAGACTTTTACTTGGTAATAGATGTATGATTTAATATAACTAATGGTGATAGATGTGATTTAAGCCAAATATTAACGATTAGAGTTTTATTCTTGTTTTGAATATTAAAAATAATAATAAAATACAATATACTGTTTCTCTCTGTCTTCTATTCCACGCGCCTTGGAGGGCGTCCCGGCGCAAAAGCAAGCAATTGGTAATGTATATCAATTATCAAGTATCTTTGGGCCGGCCCCCATGTGAGCCTGGCCCGCTAAGACTGGCGGAGGGATTCATGCAGTGTAATGTAGTTATGTGAAGGATCCTACTGGTGACCAACTGGCACAGAACAGCTCAAATGTCTTTAATATTTTTTTATATTTTTCTTCTAATTATCATTTTATATTCTAAATTTTTTTCCCAAAAATAATCTGAGATAAATTTTGTGGGCCAAATGCCCTTATAGATTGAGATGTTTTCCAGTCATTGCTTTAATATTTTATATAATATACTTTTCTTGTTTTAGATCATTGCTTTAATGCTTTGTATCTTGCTAAAATATTGCTAAAATATCAACTAGTGTCTTTATTATGATTTTTTTAATTATTTTAATGGCATCAACAATTATAAGATTGAGGACCCTTCAATCCATAATGCCTTTATTCCAAGTTTGAAGAACTCATAATTCACTTTCTATAATTTAATTGTTAATCAGCTTTTACCAATACCAAGCAATCTAATAAAAAACAAAAAACACAAGCAACTAAAGCAAATAGTATTTTTCATTTTTCTACAATTCTTCTTCGCAACTCATAAAAAATGGTCTGGGCCTTATGGGTTGGCCCGATTCCAACCTTATTTTTAGAATCATGGCTGATCCGATCGTATGTTCTGAACGAATTAAGTCCAACCTATTTTGGTAAAGTGTAGTAATCTCCAAAATGGCCTAGTTAGTAGTGAATTTACCAAGACCAAATGGGCATAGCTCAGCGACTTGCCCATAGGTTCGAAGGTTTTTAGGTCCTTGGTCAGGCCTAACCTATTTGTAGTAGGGCTAGCCGAGCCCCAGCTTGTCCAACCTCTTGTTGCACCGGGAGCTAGTGCTTGCTATCTAAGAATTGCTCCATGACCTTTAAAATGTTTGATGTTAAATGCTTCTTGTAGCTTCTTTGAAGTCATCGAATGAATTGCCAACTAGATAGATCAGAATAGGATGCGATTGTTGCTAGGGGTGGGAATCGATTGAGGTGGGTCCCAAACCGCCAGCTAATTGAGAGGCTCGGGTTGTGGTGGTGTCGGCTCGCCACCGACCAATCTCTGTTCGGTTTGCTCGGTTATGGATGTTGTTAGCTAGAGGGTTAAGTAGGTCGGTGGCGGTTTGGGCCGACATAGAAGAAGAGAAAGGAAGGGAAATTAAGGAAAGGGAAGGGAAGAGAAGATAAGTGATTTTCAAAGGAGATATAGGTTGGAGCTAGAGAAGAAGGTGGCTGGCAAGTGAGTCGGTTATCGACGATCAATGGAAGTGCCAAATTGAAACCAACCCGTCATTCATCGGGTTGGTGTGGCGAGTGGCAATAGACGATGGTTTGTAGGGTTAGTGGTCGAGCGGTAGTCGGGCTGGTCGGCTTCATGCCCACCCCTAATTGTGGCTCTATGAGGTACGAACTTGACCCGCTCCTACCCACTTAAGGGCACTATATCATGATAGGGCCTGGGCCAGGCCCATTTACAGGCATGTAAATACCCATGGACCTTTGGTACATTGATGTTGGACCCACCCGGAAAGCAGCTGTGGAAGATTGAGATTGGACCATAAGATGGACCTGGGCTTGAGTCTTTGATGAACAAGTCCAGCTCAATCCCAGACCCAAAAAACAACTTGAAGTAAGTCCAGCCCAACTCCCACCACCTTGCGGTCCGAATGACCCAAAAACCCGAGACCGGAGCCACTCCTCTTACTGTCCCCTTCAACTGCCAGCAGTCCCCAAAGCATGGCGTCCAGCTCCGAAACGCCGTCGTTTCCTTTCTTTTCTTCATCTTCAGAAACACAGTGGGGCGAGAAGGTGTCAGACAAGGTGGTTTCACTCTACAACTCCCTTCCCAAGAAAGGCAAGCCTCAGGGTCGCGAAGTCACCGTCTTAGCCGCTTTCCTCGTTTCCTCTCCTTCTCAAGGTTCTACCTAACCTCTAACGCCGTTGTTTCTCCTTCTAAACTCTCTTTTCCCGCGCTTTCCCGGAAACCAAACAGTGTTTCAAACATTTTCTTTAAGTGTTCAGAGTTGGAAGTTGTCGCATTGGGAACTGGGACCAAATGCATTGGGCGTTCACTCTTGAGCCCCCACGGTGACGTCGTCAACGATTCCCACGCAGAGATTATAGCCCGAAGAGCTTTACTGAGGTTTTTTCAATATCATTCTCTTAATTCTGTTATTTTCACTTCCATTTTGAAATTTTTTAATCGCTACTTTAGCTGAAAGCACTCTCTACCTTATATTTATAATGTATGGTGCGAATTGGTATGTGCGGGCTGTGTGGTTCTAGGTTCTTCTATGCACAGATTCAATGTCTTGCTCAGATTAATAGTAAGCTCAGTGATAACAATGGAAGCACACAGTTGCAGAATGGTGATGCCAAAAACTTGCTTTTTGAATTGGACCCAGATGGTGCTGGCCAAGGTAAATACAAAATGCCGAAGGATCGGAAATTACATATGTACATATCACAACTACCGTGTAAGTTTTGGTTTATACACAAGGAAAAAATATATCCTTTTTCTTTGGTTGTTGCTGTAAATAAAATTTAGATTTATGCCAGGACATACCTATATTGTGACTATACTATTTACTTGCAGGTGGGGTTGCTTCGCCGAGTTTACAGTTTTCTCCCCGAAAAAATATTTCACCAGGAGAAGGGGGTTCATCTTTAGACGAGCTTAATGATTCCATAAATGGAGAGGCTTCAATGAAGAAAAATGGTAATGGAGTTTTGAACTTGTCCTCTTCTTTCTTCTATAATTACTTTGCTATAAAGATTATATTTCCAGTTTTCACCTTATTGCGTCTGGTTATGTCGTTTTGTTTTCTTTATGGTGAATGTTGGCAATTTCTTTTTAAGAAAAGAATCATTCTCTTGACATTGGACTTGAGTCATGGAGCATTTGTATGTTAATTCATTTTCAGGTGATGTTTTACCACTAATTGACACAGTTCAGAGAAAGCCTGGTCGTGGTGATACAACATTATCAGTTAGCTGCTCTGACAAGATGGCCCGTTGGAACATTGTTGGAGTTCAAGGTTTGTCACTTGCTCTATCATGTACCCAAGATAGGGCTTTATTCACTCAATCCTGGTTAATTGATGATCTGGTGTAACATACATAACTGACTTCTTTTAGTCAGGCATGCTTGCACGTTTGATGTAATCAGTTCGACTGATCTTTATGATTATACTGACAGTACTTGAATAGTTGGGCCTTATTAGTTATAAGTTAGCTTACGATGTCATTTGTATTCTTATTTCAGGAGCTCTGCTTTCCTTCTTTCTTCAACCTGTGTACCTTTCATCCATTACTGTTGGAAAATCCCCGAACTGCTCTGAAAAGGTTATTGTGGTTGATCGCCTGAAACAGGCTTTGCACGATCGTGTCCTACCATTATCAAATGAGCTGATGAGTCCATTTGAAGTGAACCAGGTCTGTGAAGTGTGTACTCTGTGATATTGAAAGATTGAAGGTTTTTATAAACATGTGTACTATTGCTACTGGCAGCCACTAATATGGGGAGCTCCAATTCCTCCAAAGGAATTTCAGCATTCTGAGACTGCTTTGAACACTTTAACATGCGGGTATTTTGTAATTTAATTTGACATGTTCTAAATGCCAAGTTATCCAATGATTGCTTGGTTACGACTGATTCTTCATGCTTTTATTCACAGGTATTCAATATGTTGGAATAATTCTGGTTTGCATGAAGTCATTCTTGGAACCACTGGAAGAAAGCAAGGCACTGCTGCCAAAGGGGCACGTTATCCGTCTACGGAGTCATCTTTATGCAAGTAGGACAATAAGTATGCTCTAAAGATTTTATTTATAAAAAGGCATGTATTATCATTGTCAAATTGTTCTTATTGCTTGACAGAAGACGGTTGTTGGAGATTTTCTTGTCGCTAATGCATGAAAGCCCTACCAAAATCTCAGTCAATGAGATTTCGTATCAAGATATCAAGGTATAATTAATATTCTGGATACTGACTTTGTAGACTCCTTTTGATAAAATTTTATTTATCTGGGTGATAGGGTAGTTTTGGGAATTTTCTGTACAATGCAATGACTACATGTCACAACAGTAGATTATGTACTAAGTTGCAGAAATGGTTTATATTCAGGAACTACGAGAGGTCTTTGTGCTTTGATTGACAAAAGCACTTCAAAACTCTGTAGAGATTGTGGTTTGTGTATCACTCCTTAAGAAATTTTTGTCGCTTTTTGAGTATATCAATGTTCCAACTCCTACTTAATATCAGATATCTGTAGATTTTACCTTCTGCTCAATTTCTGTTGGCACAAAAGTAATAATTAGTTATGTGAACTACCAACACTTATTTTTATCGTATTCCTAATAAAAGAGAGAAATAGAAGAGCTTCTTGACTAACTAGTAGCAAGGTGAGGATGACTGGATATCAGTTGTCACCTATTAACTAATTTCACTTGGTTATGCAGGAAAGGGCGCAGGAATACAATATAACTTCAAAAATTATAAAAAGCAGACCTCCTTTTAGTAATTGGCTATTGAAACCCCTAAATTTTGAGGCATTCTCCGCTATGAGATAGTGAGGTCAGTCTTTTTATTTGGAATGAATAATGGACAGTGTGTACTATGGTCCGCAGAGTGAAATTAATATGGTAACTGAGTAATAGTTGACACTAATATTTTTAGGCTTTCCAGGATACTGGTGTGGTGAGATAAGGACAGTTTCCAGCGGCGTCAAGGATATTATATAAGGGGAAGGGTCCGTGTTGCTCCAAGCCTCCAACTAAGAGAAAGGTCATTGCTTAACTCGTCACTGCTTTCAAATGTACCTTCCATGTTGCACATCTTCTCTTGAAACATGTTGGTAGCAGACTCGCACTTAATGGTTTGGTTCCGTTGCTTACTACCAGGAATTGTGCGAATGCTTCTGTCTGCAGGAGCAGTATGACTTTTGTATGACCATTTTTGAATAGTCGCACCGGACGAGTTTGATTTTTGTTTTCGAGTTTTTAACCCCATCTTCTTGTTGATTGGAAAACTTGTGTTAGAAGGGTTGTTTGAAAAGACAAGACAAATTAGAAGGATGATCTTAGGAATGGTATGCTGGAGAGCTTGAATCTGTATCTTGTGCTGTACTCATCACTATGCACCAATTTTTTAATTGCAGTATGGCCAGCATTAACATATGATTAATGATATTCTTCTAAATTCTAGAAGTAATAATACACCAGAAGTTTGGTTCTTTGTCTCCAAATGTGTGTGCCTTGGGGGGCAAAGAAGCAATGGATATTGCATACTGCACCAACGTAATATCTGTTGAAAGCCACATGGTTCACTGACATTCAATGGATTATTTTGCAGGTTACGTTTTCTTGTCACTCAACTTCAGAAGTCATACCCTTGACTTATTCAGCAAATCATCTTGGCACGGCAATTTTGTGGTAGTGAGCCTAATTTTTATCCTCAGTTCCGACCTATTATGTAATAGAAGCTAAAAGAAAAACAACAATTTTATAATTTATAAACACCTATTATTATCTCAACCTGCTAATATTTTATTTGTTCATATTTAAGTTAATTTTGAAGTTAATTTATATATAAAAAGAATCCACCGTGCAATGCAAGTTATATGTCACATCAGTCGTTATTAAGAAATTGGGATAAACATTTAGGAGTTTGTGCTCTTGAGATTGTTCTTATTTATGAGTCATACGTTCATTATGTGAGATTGCTCTTATTTAATCCCCTGATTAAAATTTACATAAAGTTTATATATAAATGGGTGTATACATCATGTGTGTCTCATTAGCTAGCGTTACCAGTTTTTCTATTTGACGTTAAAACAAGTAAAAAACGCAGCAAAACTCGCTAAACGGTGGAGCAGAGAGAGCGTGACAAACCAGAATACACAATGAGAAAGATGGGGGTGAAGAGCATGCCATCCCATGCATGATCTCCATCTGTGAGTCTGGTCTGATCATATTCACGTTTTTCTTTCATCTTCATTTCACGTTAGAGAGCGTGCATTTGCATGCATGGGGATCGATCATTTCGCATGAATTAATATATACTCTACGTCTTACAAAAATAAATAATAAATAATTAAAGAATAATAAAATGGAGGAAGCAAGCATGCATGCATGCAACTCTTCCAATTGAAAATTTGAAATGAATGTAAGTATCACACATATCCAGATGACAGATGCAGCAAACCAAGCAGAATGTTGATCATCCATGTAACTCTAGCTCTCTCTCTAATCTCTATTACTCAAAGCTTAATGTCAATAATATTAATTGAATAATTCAACAATATTATTCCCATATTACTTCAAAGTAAACCATGATTAGCTTAAGTTCTACTTAATTATAAGTAGACAGACTTAAACTTGTGGCCATTGTAACATGCATGCTTGAGTTTGAGTTTTCCAATGCAACCATATGCATGTGATATTTTCTATTCAAGTATATAATCATAATTAATGATTGAGTTTTGTCAAAGAATTAAGTTTCCATTGACTGACAGTTTTGAGTTTAAGTTGTTTAACCATATATGTAGCTTCCTTCAACTTTTCTAATCCAAGTCTGCTGTTTGGCTTAATTAACATTACTTCAGTTAATTTTGATTTCATCACCTTGCACCTGTCAAATATCATATATCCAGAATAACCCACAAAAACAGAACCCTACAGAAAGAGTATTGTCATAGGCCGTTTCTAAACACCTTGCACCTCTTTCCAATTCTAGTTTACATGGTTTTTTTTTTTAGAAGGGCAATCTGAACTTGGGACATTTCGGACATCAATTATCAAGAATAATATAAATAGATAAATAACTAGTTGGTCTTTGTCATGATTTTATTTTTAAAATTATTAGAGATATTTTTGCACAATGTGACAAGTTGTTCCTTTCAAGAACATAGAACATTTTGTATGAAATTGAATCGATAGAAAGAACACACAGCGTGACAACCAAGACCCAAATTCAAACAGTGCTTGAACATTCAACTTTCCTATACTGTCTATAATATTTGCTTGATAAGTAGAGTAGTGTTCAAATCATTGACTTTCTTTCATCCAAATTAAATCAAAACCAAGTACTGCAAATTATCCAAGCAGCACAAATATTAATGGAGTATAGCCTGATTCACTGGGAAATCTGCAGAAGAAAAGTCTAATTGTTTAATTAGGTCAATGAAAGCAACTTCATTAGCTCTTAATATTATCTTGAAATTTGGGAAACAAAACATAAAACAATTATAGTTATCGAAAAGACAAAATTGCCCCTACTGTAACAACCTTCATTTAGTTGTTATCTGCCATACACAAGGGTACATTTGAAATTTTGGACATAAAGATGTGTCCCATGTTCCAAGATTGATGAAAGACGTAAGCCTTGGGCAATTTGGCTACTTGTTAGGCCAAGACCTAGACTTGGAGACTTTTTAGAGTCTTGCTTGCGATATGGAGCAAATGGTGGGCCCGAAACGTGAATAATTAAACCTTTCAAACTAAGAAACCGCAAATCCCAACTTCAAATATGCGTTTAATTGATTTAAATTGTGTGATCGTGCGTGATCGAATATAATAGAAAAATGTGACATAGTTTTCGGTTTAACAGTTCCATAATATAATATATATATCAGATATCTGGTACAAAAACTTTACATTGAATGAGAATCAGACAATCTCTCATATTATATTACCCTAAATTATACTAAGCAAACTAGCTACTTCATATTGAACGATATAGAAGGGTATTCAAAACCAAAGGCTATAAACATTAAACAGGTGGTGAAAGTCTGCAGGGGGTTGTGAAGGTCTCTTGGAGTATAAACATGAAGAGGAGCAATTCGAAGCATTTTTATGATTTTTTGGATGGCTCCGGATTGCATAGGCATTTTGTTGGAACAAGTTGGCGGCCATTGAAGAAGAGATCAAAGGAAGCAACTACTCTAATCTTGTTGCTTTTCACGTTTTTCTTTGTGGCCGCGTTCGTATTTGCAGGCTGGATTGACACTGTAAGTTCTATCAATTCCTAGTGCAATTGCTATAGATACATGAAGTTTCAATGCTTTGTGTCATAGTGTGCTTTTTTTCGGTTTTCTTTGAGTAAGACTATTTGGACCAACAACCTACAAAAAAAAAAAAAAGAAAGATCAATAAATAGAAGTCATTTATACAAATGAGTTTCAGTGTCTCACGGTCTTAAAGTCTCACTTGTAATAGAGAGATGGTTAATAAATTAGTCACCGACTAGTAATTATGATCCAAATGACAATTTTCGTTTCTCTTGGTTCCAATAAGAGAGAGGGAGAGGGAGAGTGAAATTTTGGTAGGAATGAGGCATGTGGTAAACTAAAAGTGATAAAAGCCTAAGAAATTAATATTAGTTAATAAAAATACAAAGGAAACTTATTGAAGTGCCCCCTATCCATAGATTTTCTTTGCATATCATTAAATATTTTTTATCAAAAGTTTCTTTAATACTAACATATATGTTCATGCTTTCTATCCCTCAGTTTAGATTTTCAGGTGCCGCTTCTTCTGAAAAATCAATCATACCAACAACAAAAACACCCAAAATCCCAGAATTCCCACTACAATGTACCAATGGAATTAATGTCACGCAAACTTGTCCAACAACCTACCCCACTACACACAATCCCACAATTAATTCTAGCCATCCATTAAATCTCACATGCCCATCATACTTCCGATGGATCCACGAAGATCTACGGCCGTGGACGGAGACGGGAATCACGAGCGATATGGTGGAGCGGGCCCGTAGGACTGCACATTTTAGGCTCGTGATCGTGGACGGCAAGGCCTACCTAGAGAAGTATAGGCAGTCCATACAAACTAGGGACATGTTTACATTATGGGGCATTTTGCAACTTCTTAGGGTGTACCCTGGTAGACTGCCTGACTTGGAGCTTATGTTTGACTGTGATGATCGGCCCGTCGTCCGATCAAAGGACTTTTGGGGCCCGAATGCGGGCCCCCCGCCTTTGTTTCGCTACTGTGCGGATGAGGGGAGCTTGGATATTGTGTTCCCGGATTGGTCTTTTTGGGGATGGTAATTAATTTCTTCTTTCTTACTCTAATACATGTTTGCTTATGCCTCTTACTTTGTTGCATACTTGTATGTGAAGTGCCCTTTGTTTTTGTTTTTCTGTTTTTATTAGGGAACCATTGTGTTAGATTTGAATCCTGGCCCATAAGCCTTAACTTAAAATCCTGTTTTAGAGGACATTTAAATTTTTCTGATGAAAGTTAAATGTGGGATAAATTTTAATTTTGGAAGGGCTGAGACCAATATAAAACCATGGAAAAGTCTATTGCCAAAAATAAAAGAAGGGAATAAAAGAACTAAGTGGAAGGACAGGGTACCCTATGCTTACTGGAAAGGTAACCCAAATGTGGCTCCAACCAGGAAGGACCTTCTCAAATGCAACGTTTCTGACAAAAATGACTGGAATACACGCCTATACATACAGGTACAATAGTTTCTAACTATTATTCTATATACATTCAATTTCTTTATGTATTAATCATTGATATTATATAGCTGAATATTGAACTGTACGTTACAATATATAATATTTTGAGCATCTTCACTCATAGTAATTGAGTTTCAAGTTAAGTTTTAATAATGTAGCAACTAATGGGTTATGTCTATATTTTTATTTTTATTTCAGAATTGGGAGCAAGAATCTAAACAAGGGTACAAGCAATCCAGCTTAGAAGACCAATGCAACCACAGGTACTTTCGAAATTTATTTTGAAATTTCATCTTACAGATTTAAAATTTTCTTTGTCTATACTTTGTTCCTCATTTTTGGGCTGATTTACATAGAACTTTGGTCTGTACAGGTACAAAATTTATATAGAAGGATGGGCATGGTCTGTAAGTGAAAAATACATCATGGCATGTGATGCTATGGCTTTGTATGTAACCCCACGTTACTACGATTTCTTCATGAGAGGCATGGTACCATTGCAGCACTATTGGCCCATTAGGGACAACACCAAGTGCACTTCTCTTAAGTTTGCTGTGGAGTGGGGCAATAATCACACAGAAAAGGTTAAAATCTCTCCTCCCAAAATACATATGCACTACAAAATAATCCTAAAATCACTAAAACTTTTCCCAAATTTTAGTTATAAAAACTTTTATGTCACAAGTGTATGTATCTTTCTCATCGCATGATGAGAGAGATAAACACAAAGGGTGAGTTTGCACCCAATTTTGTATTACGTATAGACTTGTGACCTAAAAGTTTTAGGTTCTACCAAAAGTTTTACACCCAATTTTATATTCTTATTTGTTCCAATTTTTTATTTAGTTTGTGCACTTTTGCCATCCAAAGTCTGAATTTTAACCTTGGCAACTCAAAAAAACGGCAGGCACAGGCCATTGGGGAGGCAGCTAGCAACTTTATACAAGAAGATCTAAAGATAGACTATGTGTATGACTACATGTTTCATGTACTAAATGAATATGCAAAGCTTTTGAAATTCAAGCCAACTATACCTCCCAATGCAGTGGAACTATGTTCAGAATCAATGGCATGCCCTGCAAATGGTACATGGAAGAATTTCATGGAGCAGTCCATGGTGAAGCATCCCAGTGATGAACTTCCATGCACTTTGCCTCCGCCATATGATCCTTCGGCTCTTCACGATTTTCTTGAGAGAAAGGCTAATTCAACTAGGCAAGTTGAAACTTGGGAAAATGAATATTGGCAGAGTTTTAATCAAAAGCAATAGAAACCCTTTTCTATGTGTCCCATAGGCCATGATTTAAAATTTTATGTCCAAGACTGGGATGAAGAGGTTTCACATGAAGTTACATAATCTTTTTAGAAGGATGAGCATGGTCTGTAGTGAGAAATCAGAAATATACACAGTAGCATGTGACTATGACCTTTGCCAATAAAGCCTCATTGTTTGATTTCTTTACATGAAGTGTACCAACAGAAACAAATGGTGTATATATATATATGGAGGAAGTTTATGGAAGAGAGTACATATATAATGAAGTCTCCTATATATAGCTAGTAATACACAAATTACAAATATTGGGAGAACTTAATAACAAGCACTTATAAGGGAATACACACTTGAAAACAATTATTCTTGTCTTTCCCACTATAACAATTGAATGAAATAATTTCTTGATGGTGTCTCAAATACAAAGAGATATATATAGAGCACAAGAAAATCTGACATAAGCCAATATAGCTAGCAAACATCAATATGGTTTTAGGTCTGAATATTCCACAGCTGATCTGAAAAAATAGAGTAATTAATTTAAAATAAAATAGCTCACACAAGTAACTACGTACGAAAAATGAATTCGAAGATGATGATGATGATGATCATGTGACAGGACACATTGATGGGGATGAATGGTGTGTACAGAATGATTTAGATTGCTCGGCCTTTTACTATATCCAAGCTCATCTCACTGGGATCTGTTGCCTGCAACTCAAATTGAATGCCATCCAATTCCCTCTTGAATCTGTCCTTGGAGCTTGCATAAAGCATCTTACTTCTCACCCTTGATGTATCAGGTGCCCTGTTTACAAGTAAACACAACCCAATTACAATTTGATTAATCCAATTATAATGTTTATGCCCATCCCATAATTTTCTTTTTCTTTTTTTTCTCAGGTATAAGAGGTCATATATATATTACTAACCATGCAATGAAGAAGATTTTGCTTTTCTGGCAGTTCTCATCAGTTATGAAATCAAAATCATAGACAGCATAGCGGCACTCATCGGCCGGCAAGGAGGCAGCGAAGTCATCATATGATTCATCAGGACTTCCAACCTTCTCTACGATCACCTGTTGTATCTTTTCATCAATCTTGAACACAATAAATCGATGGTTCCTCTTCGCTTTTAGTTCCAAGAACTTGAGCTTGCAATCATCATGCACAGCCATTCCAGATGCCGCGTTCGCCTACCCATCATCAATGTTACCCAAAAACATTTATAAATTATAAGCATACAAGCCAAGGAAAGTGAGAGAGTTACCCACGAGTCTGACATGTTGTGTCACCAATTTTACTCTAAAGTGGGATAGAGATATGGGATGTGAGCGACAAAATGATGATTTTTCGGATGGTGACTCACATCTCGCAATGTTCCCATATCCAGCATCCCACATTAGAGAATATGACTTCGTTACGTTACATACATATTAGATTTTCAATATTTATAATGTGAAAATCATTTATAAATATATGATCAGTTTAACAGCTTCACATAGACATGTCCTAAGAACATTACATTTGAAGATAGAAATCGTGTCATGTGAATTATGTGATATAAACATACAATTAAGAAAACAAAATGATAAACAGAGATCTAAAGATTCATAATTTGGCGCATGCATTTTCACAATTATGTTAATTTTATGTCTCTCTGATCATCATATAATTTTCACAGAAAATATATACAAAATTTGTAGCTATAGCTAGAGAACTGAGAGCCTCAGGTAGCTTACCATGTTGTTCTGTACTATATGAGACTGAACCTTGTGCAATGAGGAGAGAAAATGCAGGAAAATCAAGAGAGAGATATTGTGACAGATCTGCAAAAATGTTTAGTCTGATTTTGAAAAGTGCATGAGAGAAAGTGTGAGTTTGGAAGGAAAGGAAGGGAGGGGAGGAGAGATTTTTGAGGGAGAAAATGGGGGTTGGTATTAATTTTCTCTTTTTGGGGTTTATGATCAGAATTAGATAAGCTGATCACGTCAACCAACTTCAATTCATGTTGCCACGTTAAAAGGTGCATTTGGGAGCTTTTCTTTGGGGCCAATAAATTAATGTGATTTAAGATTTGCAATCAATGGGGTACATTGCATCATGCTCAGGGGTTATTTTGACCATGTTTTCTTCTTCCATATTAAGATTTTCTCAAACCTTTTGGTCTTCCATGTACTTCGCAATTCGGTTTTGCTGTTTAGAGGTGTGCCCAATTTGGGAAACTTAATTGGGTTTCAACTTTGAAGCTGCATATGCGACTTACCCTCTTGCATATGGATGATAGTCATTTTGTTGTGGGCTTAATTGCGTCAAAGCTTACTCCATATATATTATCTTCTAATCTTTTTTGTACTGATTTTGTGTATATATAAAATTATGTCTTTGTCAACTTTCATTTAAATATTTCTTGATATAAATAAAATACATTAAACTTTACACTTAAAACATTTAGTTCTTAAATTTAGATCATCTAATTATCATCTATGCAATTTTAAACGTAAACGCAAAATCGATTGAGGATTCTATTTTAATTGAGTAAGCATCTAATTAATTATATAACTGAATAAGAAAAGGGCAAATACCTTTTGGTCCAATGCTGACAAGTTCTTTGGTCAAATAGTCTAATATATTATGCTTTCACATTACACATTTAGACATTTTATACATGATCAGCAACTCCATGTACAAGCGCGGAAGCTAGCAAAGCCCAAATCACCGAACATGGGTCAACCAAATTCAGAACGTGAAGCTTGTGGTATACATAATTATTATTTTTATTTATTTATTAATACATGATTATCACTTTGCAGGTATCAATGGCCTTTGTGGGTATATAGGATTATTAAAGTTAGTCACCTTTCAAGGCTTTCATACAATTAATAAAATAAGAAACCCGGCTACCTTTTTTTGGTACACAGGTAAGATGCATGCCTAATTCTTTTTAATTATTAAATACAGATGCATCCATATACGTGTTGTATATGTTAAGGTCAAGACCTATTTTTTTATGGTAGTTAATGCTGTCTTCTTCTGAGTCAGAATCATTCTAAAACTTACAACAAGTTCTGCAACATTATAATCAATATCATTATTTTTTACTTGTGGATAGTGTGCTTATTTGATTACATGAAAAAGTTGTGATGCTTCTGGGATCAAAACAAGGCATGAAACATTGCAAAGCTTGCTGTGACATCTTTCTGCAGAGTGCATACCCACTATATATATCCCTGCAGGGCCTGCATAAATATTTCATGTATAAGTGCATGTGAATTAATTAATGAAGGTTAAAGAATAAAGCTTTTGAAAATTAAAGCTTCATATATATATAATTGCTATTAATTTCTCTCTTTTCTTGTTATATTATTTCGGTGGTTAAGTGGTAGCCTTTTCCATGTGGATATGCGATGTTAGAGCATGTGGAGGTGGTTTAAGATTGGCTAGTATTACCAAATTGATAGACGTAATTTGGTTAACACATCCATTCTCGAATTTTTCTATACTTGTTTTTGTTTAAATTTTAATGTTAGTTATATATTATAAATTTAAAAATACATAAGCAAAATCTTACCAAAAATAAAAAAGTATATAAGCAAAATAGTAGTAGATTCATAAATTTTTATAGGTATGGGTAACATTACATTAATTATGAAGTTATAACTCACAGATATATATATACACAAAAAACCAAACACGTACAGCAGAGAATTCATTTTTATTAAAACTAATTATTGGAAATTGTGAATGAAATAGTGTGTTATTGGATCTTTCAAAAGCTTGACAGGGATGTTCCACCTGCATTTCCATCTGAAAGAAAAATACAATTTCCTCTCAACAGCTGATGATACATCTTCCATATGATTAAGAGGAGGTTTTCACTTTCCAATAATAAGAAAATAGAGTTCGGTATGGAAGAAAATTTTCCTATTAAAGAATCTGCAATGGTGTGGTTTATTTTAATTTTATTGCAAAAAATTAAACTAATGGTAAAAAAAACTTACAGTGGTAGAGTTCATTTTAAATTAACAATCAATAATTCGTTTCATTTTAAAGATTGAAACAATGAAATTGGAAATGAAAGAGTATATATTTCTACAGCATTTTTTCTGTTGACACGTGGACTGCATTATATCTCATCAATAATTCGTTCATTTTAAAGATTAAAACAATGAAATTGGAAATGAAAGAGTATATATTTCTACAGCGTTTTTTTCTGTTGACACGTGGACTGCATTATATCTCCTTGTCTTTCATCTTAAATTTTTTTATCTTCCTTTTTATTTATTTATTTATTAAATAATGTATCATTTAGAGCATTATACCAAAAAAAAAAAACTTAAACACATAACGAAAATAACAAACACAATAAATTTACACACCCGTTAATATTTTTATGTTAGATTAATATGTTACCATTAATTGCAATCCTATTTTATATGTTTGCTCAAATCCCAAACATCCCATTTGTTTAAGCTAAATAAAGGGACCAAATTTTTGTCACAAAAGAAAAAAGAATCTAATTTCTGCTACATGTCAACAATATAAAAGAGCCGACTTTTGTGACTGGATTCTTTCGGGACCATAATGGATCTGCCTCCGGAGGAAAAAAGTAAGAAGGTGAATGTTCCCCAAAATCCTCATTATAATTAATTAATCAAAGTATTTCACATTACATAATGGAGTTTATAACTTTACTGATAAAGCATTTACCCATACCTAAATTACTAAAGTTCGACTTTTATCCTTCTCTTCTTTTTAAGGGGAAAGGAAATAGCCTTAGCATAATGTAAGGGTAATTAGGGGTACGTTTAACTTCTTATTCACGTCATCTTGAAGAGAAAGGAATAGAAAGTGATGTTATGGGATATGGCTTCAAATGCTCAAATTTTTTTTTCTTTGGGGTTTTTACCTAGCTGGACAAAATGAGAAAGAAACCTAATTCATAGTCCATCAGGTCAAAAATTTACCTCATAGGACAAAATTATCGTCGATTGGCAATTCATGTTGAACACCCGACAACTGTAGATGCAACCTAAAATCTGCATTCGCAACTCTACAACTAGCTCAAAAGACCTCAAAAATTGTAGATGCAACTTCAAAATTAGTTTAAAATCTCATGGCATTTGCATCTGCATTTGCTGAGCTTTCAACGCGTGACTTCATTTTTTACATTGACGGACACGTGTTCGCACACACAATGTCTTTTAACTTAATTTTTTTAAGTGTTTTTCAATTAAGAACCTTACATTTTTTATATTTTTACTAGTATTTTATTATTTTTATTATTTTTTCAAGCTCTTGGGTAAGCAACGTTATGAGGGAGGGTATGGTAATAAGTTGGAGTTTTAGGATAAGTCACCATTTTTATTTCTTTCGGTGTAACTAATTTTTTTGTTTCATTATAACTTTTTTCTCTTCCCATTAAAAAAGTCAAAGACTCATAGGTGCTGTGATAGTTCATGGTTCGAAATATACCAAGAGATGACTTGACAACGTCCACAATATCTCTTCTTGTTGGCACGTCCAATTAGGATCCAATTCTAATCTTCACTTTTGGTGTTTGTTCGATACACTTCAAAAATTTTTCTATTGAAAAATGATGGACAATGACTATAAATTATAATTGTCTCCTCATGCATGGCCCTCCAAACAAGCTTTAATTTCCAATTACTAGCTCCTACATTTCTTTGAGAATGCTCTACCAAGGCTGCAACTGTTACTTGTAAAACATGAAGCTTTGAAGTTTGTCTTTGGTACAGTGTGGTTGGATGTTATATATACTCATATCTAATATAGTAATGAGAAAGTGAAGCTGTCAACATTGAAGAGGTCATCACAAAGTGAATCTGTCAACGTCTAAGAGTAAAAAAATAATGAGACTTTTAGATTTTAGTCTTTAATAAAATTAGATATTGAATAAAACCTGGTGTAAGATTAAAAACTAAATTTAGTCCTTTGACTATTGTACACATCAGCAGCTATATTAAAGTTTATATTTATTTATTTTCCAAAATTATTATTAGTTTATTTATTTCCAAAATACCTTATGATTGATTAATTAAATATTTGATTGATTTTTTTATATTCCATATTTGTAGGAGTCAATGTAGAATTAATTGGTTTATCCTGATTTACTCCTCTAATATTACAAGATAATTATACTTAAAAAGGCAAAGTATACCAAAAAAAAAAATTTAATGATTAAGACTAAAATTATTATAAAGAAAACGAGCGAAATAAATAAAGTGAAAATATAATACAAGGAAAGAAAGCATCTATAGAAAATACCCAAATAAAAATACCAAACTAAAGTACCAAAACAATATATCTTAATAAAGTACCGAAAGAGTATACCTATATAAAGTACTTAAGTAAAACACCTAAATAAAATTTCATTAATAAACTCCCTAATAAAATACAAATAGAATTACCAAAAAAGTTAATATAAAAAATACCAAAAACAAAAATATATCTACAAAAATTACTTAAAGGAAATTAAGTACCTAAAGGAGATTAAGTACCTAAAATAAAGTACCTACATAAAATACCTAGTTAATAAAATACAAAGATAGAGAGATACAGATATATATATATATATATATATTATAGAGATGGTAAAAAAATAAAATTAATGCACATTTATTTCCAATTTTGAATGAGATCAATTATCTTCATAAATGAATACCTAAAAATATGGATAATAAATTTTATCATCAAAAAGGTATATTAGGAAAGAAAAAAAACGAAAAATATTATTGAATAAAGTAAGGAATTTTTATCTTTTTGAAATTTCAATAATAAAAAAGGTTAATTGACTTTAAATACCAAATTTCAATAATTTTTTAGTTTAGGTACCAAAATTTAATAGCATTTTAGATTAGGTACTAGTTGAAAAGTCAAACATAATAATATAGTAAAGGGCACTATAATTCACAAATATTACATCACATGCCACTACAATAATATATATATATATTACATTCATACTATTACATTAATTTATAATATATTATATTAAAACTAAAAATAATAATCCAATCACATCTTAAATATATATTACATCCATACTATTATATTAAATTATACTATATTGTATTAAAACTAAAAAAAATAATCCAATCACATATTAACTGTAACTGTCTTACAATTTAGTTGTAATTGTCTTGGTAAGTTGAAAAAGATAACTCCCACCACTATACTAAGTATTATTTTGAGTAAAAGTATTGTTTTGACCTCTATTTATACTATATTGTAATACAATTTCTCTTAAAAAAAATTTCAATTCAGTCACAACCTAACTGTGACTGTATCACAATTTAGCTGTGACTGTTATTCAATCACAACTAAATTTGAAGTTAAGTGTTGTACAGTCACAACTAAAATTAAAGTTTAGACTATATGAACTAATTTCCAAGACAATATAAAAATATCAAGGACAATTTTATCAAAACTTTATAAATTTTATCTAAGACCAATCATATGTGGGCCAAAGGACAATAGAAGGGCAAATTTGTCAAACAATAAAGCCCAAAACAAATGAGCTTTAAATTTGTGACCTATTCTAAAAATTAAGTTCAATAGTTAGTAGTCAAACCTAAAAATTATGAGCAAAACTGATTTTCTGAAAAAGTATTGAAATTAGGTACTTAATCCTAAATTTCTATAAAACAATCACTTTATAAGTACTATATTTGTTTATATTAAGTGAGTCAAGTGTTGATTTTAATCATCGTTTAAAGTGAAGCAATATTCGAGGTTCAAGTATTGATCAAGCCGTGTCTCAACATTCAATTGCTATTAGGATCAAATTAATTTGTCTTAGAGACTATGCATGCACTTTAGGTGATTAGAAATTCATTCATATGCCTTTAAATGTATTTTAATCTCTTTGCGTTTGAAAAAAGATGTTTGATATTGTTTAAAAAATGTTTTTAGTCTCAGAGGATCGATCCTTCGCTTCAGAGGATCGATCCCATGGATCAGATGATAGGTCCTATAGATCAGAGGACAGGTCCTACGGATCAGAGGACAGGTCCTACAAATCAGAAGACCGATCCTACAGATCAGAGGACCATTTCTACAGGTCAAAATACCGGTCCTATGGGTCAGAGGACTGGTCCTACAGTGGCTTTTTTTTTCTAGCTTCCAAAGGACTGATCCCATGCTTCAGAAGACCGATCCTATGTGTGATTTTTTTTAGGGTGGACGCAATGTGGTTTGGTGCAGTGTGTGTGTAAAAGCATGCACCGCGCTGTAAATATGAGAATGGTTTGGTTCGGTGCATCACACCGTAAAAATGAGAAGAAAAACAAACCAAACCAAACCTTTTACGGTTACGGTTTGGTTTGGTGTTACATAGTAATTTAAAATCCAAAATCCAAAATCCAAAATCCAAATATTTTTAATAGTGTTTGATAGTTTCTACACATGCCAAGTTCCAATTCAACCAAAGTTAAAAACAAATTAAACAATAAAAATCATCAAATCACACGAAGTTCATAAATTTAAACAATAACAATAGTCTATAGGAAATTAAACTAAAACTATTAGCCAAAACTAATCATCCAACCACCATAAGCCACCAAAAGTCATCAACCAGCCACCAACACAACCAGTTCAGCCCTGTTCCATTGTTCTCCCACCTGCACAACAGCACCCTATAGTCAAAAAGGCAAGGTAAACACAATGGGCAGCAATCAAAAACACTATGACCACAACTTAAAAACACTTTGATGTAAAACTTACCAAGTCACAATCCACAACTCAATGTCTAACACTGAAATGTAGCAGGGCCAGCTTAATTAGAAGTGATTGAACTCATCATTTCTATAATTAAAAAGAAAAAAACAGTTAAAACACTTTTTTTTTTTGTTTACT